>FQSS02000595.1:3056-15641 GCA_900128795.2 Malbranchea cinnamomea | reverse complement strand
CAAGTGAACGCAGTGCTCTGCCGTAGCTGCTCGACATACAGAGACACTTGCGCGTCATATCCTATCCCTTATTCGGGTCCCCCTGATTGTGGAGTGGAGCAATGGCTCAGCATGGCGCTCATGGAAAAAGACAGCTTCTTCCTTCATCTCTCCTGCCTCTGGAAAGGACAGCAGCCTTGGGAAATGTAGTAGTATCGCGACCGTCTCGAGTCCTGGATGCCGTTGTTGAGGAACTCTTCCCAGGGTTGAATGGGAGTCGCTCCGATCGTCACCACCACCGCATCACCTCCATCCTCCGATTTTCCTTGAAATCGCCGGCGACCCTCTGCACCACGCTCCTCACCACCACGACCAAATCAGCGCCCTCGCTGGCCCGACGTCATCCGGGCACCACCCCCGGCCTTACTGCACAACGATTCCCTGTGCTGTCTACGGTGAATTTTCTTGGGCGAGAGGCGGACTCTGTCATGCCCGCGTCAGCCCCGTCATCTTCCCTCCCAGCTGTAGCTCCCGACACGAGTTCGACGACTTTGACAGCGACAGCAACGACAGCAACAGCAACAGCAACAGCAACAGCAACAACAGTAATAGACTCTTCTACTGCAAGAGAGACGACCGCCGCCACCAAAAATCCCACACACACGTCCTCGTCCAGCAACCCGATCCTGAAAACCCGGAAATCCGCATCCCAGCTCGCACAGCGTCTCTCCTCGTGGTCCGTCTCGTCGTCCGCCTCGTCACAACCACAACCGCCCCGGCCAGAGACGTCGCTCAGCGGCAGCAGGCAAGACGCCAAGCTACGAAGCGTGTCGTCGAACGACAGTCTGGGATCGAGCACGTCCCAGGGTGAGGGCCAACGCACGTCCTTCCTCCGTCGATTGTCTCCCGGCCTTGCGGCCCGCGTGAAACTCTTGGATAGCTCGAGTAGGTCGCCCAGCAGTTCGTCGCAGCGCACTCAGAACAGAATAGGCAGGATCCCGGAGGAGCAGATCCGGGAATTGGACCGTCTGCATCGGGACCTGTCGATCAAGGTGGAAAAAAAGGGCAAGGCGTGGGTGGGCAGCAGACAGGACCCTGTGTTTGGGGGCCAGTTAGTCGCCGCCGGGAAGCCGCGTGAGAAGGGCCAGACGCAAGAGAACACCGCCGTCACCGCATCTCCGGCAACGAGGGAGACTGCTCTCACGCAGACACCGACCGGTCCGGTCGACGGTGCCAACACCATGGCGACGCCTGCGGAAACGACCCATGGTACTACAGAAAACCCTCCTCCATTGGAGCAAACTGACTTTGAAAAGTACATCCGATCCAGCACAGAAGCCATCGAGAATCCTCCTCCGCCGCCGCCGCCGCCTCCCAAGGACTCCCCGCCGGCTCCGTCCGGCTCGACGGACGACATCGAGAATGGCACATCCTATTTCAACCCCCTGGGCCTCCACAGAACCGATTCGATATACTCTTTCTCCCGAGCCTCGTTTAGCAATCAGCTATCGCAACTGACGTCGATAAACCTGCCGCAGCCTTCGACCCTGGAGGCCAGCATCTCCGCAATCTCGACCGCGACGGCCGCCGTTCGAGCCCTGACATCGGCCGCGGAGCAGATTCAAAGATGGATCAACAAAGCGTCTGAGGTGCTGAGCGGCTTGGACGCCGAGGACGACGTGGAATGGGCGGCGGCAGGCGGGAGGGAGGGATTGGACGAGGTGGACAAGGCGGTCGCCAAGTTTGAGAACCTGATCAACGTCTACGTCCAAGCCATTGAGAATGTCCAGATGCGCAATGACATTGCAGATGTCGGGGCCGAACAGCTTCGCGGCATCGTCACACAGATGGAGTCCACATTGAAGAGTTGGTCGTCGATCAGGTCCCAGCTGAAGGGCGTGAAAGAGCAGGTGGAACTGGCCATGGAGTGGGAAGAGCTCTGGAACTCGGTCCTGGGCGACGTTGGTCTTGAGATCGAGAACCTCAGCCGATTGATCTTCGAGATGGAGGAGAAGAGGCACAAGATGGGTCCCATACAAGAAGAACCTGAACCCACCAGTGGGCTCGACATCAACGAGCTCGAGACAATCGTCGAAGAAACCCCGGCCAACGGCAACCCACCAGCCAACTCGCGGTTCGGCATAGGTCCGACTTTCTCCTCAGCCTCGTCCTATCTCGGCCCGCCCACCACTTCTCACAACCCGCAGGACGAGGCCAGCTTGCTGGCCCTCTTTGCACGCATGCAACCTCTGCGGGCCTCGCTGGATTTTCTTCCCATGAGGTTATCAATGTTTCAGTCCCGAGCGGAGAAGACATTTCCCAGTGCCTGCAAGGAGCTGGAAGAAAAAAGGCAGAAATTGGAGCTGGGGTATAAGAAACTCGAGGCGGATGCAGAGGCTCTGAGAAGGGAGCTGGGCGAGGATAGGTGGATTATTGTTTTCAGAAACGCCGGCAGGCAAGCGCACAAGATGTGTGAATCGGTGGAAAGGAGCGTGCAGAAGCTGCGGGAGGCTATAGATGGCGGAATTCAGCACAGTAACCCAACGGCGCTGGCGAAAAGAGCGGAGAACTTTGAAGCAAAGAAGGTGCACTACGGCTCCGCGATTGAGCGTGTCCTGGCGATCATTCAAAAGGGCATCAATGACAGGTTGACCGTCAACGGCGAGGTCATCCGGCTCCACGCTGATCTAAAGGCGCGATTTGAGGCTCTCAACGAGATGATGCGTGACATGGACGCCATCCTGGATGAACTCGCAGCTGCCAGGAGTCACCAGCTTCGTGATTCGATATCCAGCATTGTCACACTCGAGAGCCCGGCGACTCAGAGTGCCGTCGATACGCCGGGAAGCTCGCCCGCATCCTCAGTGATCATGCCGGCCGGAGCTGGCCGGCCCAACGTCCCAAGTAGGCGGAGCAGTGCTGCTGGAAGCGCGATCGCACGGGCGTTGCCCTCGAAGCTGAAGAGATTCTCGGCATTGCCGCAGCCTGCACAGAATGTCAACCAATCTCCCAGACGATCATCGTTCAACCGCACCTCGTCCAGCACCTCAGGACTACTCTCCCCTACGACACCACGACTGAGAACCACATCCCCTTCTCCGACCATCACACCAAGACCCGCTTCCCGAATCTCTTCTACCTCGGGGCCGCTACCCATTGAGAGCAGGCCGCGGTGGAACAGCAGTACCAATACGAACGATCTGATCGTTGGCCACCACTATAAGCCTCTCTCCTCTACGACGCCGTGCTCCCACCGTAAGGCCTCGACCACCTCCCGTACGTCGCGGTCCTCTCTTCAAGCGCGTAGCCCTCTCAGCAGAGAGTCGTCTACATCTCCGGCGCCAGGTCTCCGACCTCCCAGCCGCCTCAACCGCGGCCTCGCATCCTCACCAGCTCCAGCTCCAGATCGCCACAGGGACATCTCCCCATCGCCGGCAAGACCGTCTCTCATCGACCCGCCTCCTTATAGCAAACTGCGCAAACAGACACCAACCGCGTCAGCCCAACCCTCTCCGTCGTCTCTCCCGTCTGCGCCACGGAGCAGGCAGAGCTACGGAGGTAATCCCAGCGCGCGACTAGTCTCGTCCGCCGAGCAGAACAATGGTTCCGATGGTGGAACCGGTTCTGGCGCCAGTCCGAGACCAGGAACTGCCCTAGGTCATTCAAGCCGTCGGTCAAGTTTGCTTCCATTGCCCAAAGCCAGAGCGACGTCAGGCCGGGAGAGTTCCCTTGCGTCGAGACCACCCTGGAGATGAGCCGAGCACGCCATGTGGGTAGTCAGATTCGCCTTGACTCTTGACTTTTCCTCCTCTTTTTGTACCCCTTTTTCCGCTTTGCCTCCTTCTCCCTACTCACTACTACAATTTTTTTTTTTTTTACCTATTCCCTTCCCCCAAATCCTTTACCCTTGTCGACTCTGTTGGGCAAATAACTTCTGCGGCCGGAATTTTGGCGTTACTGGCCTTGATTACCCCCTGTCTGTGTATCGATGTTTTGTGACCCCTGAGCGTTTGATCGAGGACCCCGATACCGTGATATCCCTTGTTCCTTTGGCGTTTGTTTACTTTTCTTGCTGTTTGCAGATCTCAGTCTTCCATGGTTCATTGTCTGTGAGCCAATCTTTCTTCTCCTGTTAGATGCGGGCGTTTCTCACCATGCCGGAGCAAGTGGTTTTCAGAAACACCTGTTTTATGGTGTGCTCCTTGGTCTACCCAACTTGGTGCCCTCAGACCTCTCGTCACCTTTTTTGCTCTTAAGCTGCCCCGTTCCCGGCTTCGATTGCTTTTGTATATTCCACTTTGGATATCTCTGTAGTAGCTTCGATCCATTTAATACGACTTGTCTTTCACTTTGTCCGCTAGTTTTGCATGCCTCGTTGCAACGAAATACATCCTTCTTCCTCCAATGCCCCTTAATCATGTTCTCATTGCAAACCTTTTTTTTTTTCTCTACGCTTTTGCCAAGCTTGCCGCTCTTCCAGGCTGAATTCCCTGCGGAGCCCCTTGTTTGATCACGTTGTCCTGTCCGAGACCTTGCCCAAATTCATCAGTTGGACCTTTGGCGCGGTTGCGGTCGTGACTTGATTAATCCACCAACGCACCATCGCTCATTCCGATTCTTCTCTGTGAGCCGGTCCCGCCGAGTTCTCGACTCAGGATCTTTCCGGGAATGCCCTGGTCATCGGCAAGCAGCTCGCCCAGTACGTCGGTAGCGATCGCGGCGTTGTCATGAGGGTCTGTATCCCGCGGCAGACTTCCCACGACATCTCGACCAGATTGATTGTACCTGGTCCGTCTGGCGGTCTTGGACTCCAGGTCGTCCCTCCCCGGGCTGGCCGATGCACATGATCCAGGATTAAAAGACCAATACCTTCAGTTATATAGAAGTTCATAGCTGTGGCTATCATCCTCAGTGCTGGAGAGAAGCTATTGGAGCGATTCTACCAAGGCCCAATATGCAGAAGAAAAACTCTTCCAAAATCATACAGAGTCATTTTCTCTCTTGAACTGCTTAGGAGAAATTGCTGAAGATTATTGCTTCAAGACTTTCTCATCTATCATTCAATGCTGATCTTCTGTATGATGATCAAACTGGCAGTAGAAAGCAGAGCTCAGCTATTGATGCAGTTTTAAGTCTTGTTCATGATAGTCAGTTAGCCGAGTCAGAAACCGGTTACATCAGCCTTATTTCTTGGTGTTAAAGGAGCTTTTGATCATGTTTCATGCAACAAACGGGTGCAGATATCCAGAGGCTTGGTCTTCCCAAATCCTGCATTCTATATCATATCTTTTCTTGAAGATAGATACATTCAATTGGCTTTGATGGATCTATTCAATCAAAAAAAAATTGAAATTGGCATTCCACAAGGTTCTCCAATTTCTCCAATTCTCTTTTTGATTTACATTAGTGATCTTTTCAAGAAAGACAAATCAAGAATATAAGGACGCCTAGCTATCTACAGTTCAAGAAAATTGTATCAAATTGAAGACAGCAGTTACTGAATTTATTCAACTTACAAGAATGCTGTATAAAAAAACAGAATGGATTCATTTCTATTCTGATGAACAAGAAGAATTACACTTTACCAAAATGAAGTCTATTAAACCAAATCCTAGTTAGGTGGCTGGGAGTCTGGCTTGACACCAAACTGTCTTTCGAATATGTATCAGGTGAAAAAGAGTATCTGACGCTGAGAGGGTATTGAACTCCATAATTAATACCGAAAGGGGATTAAGCTCTCAAGCAATGAGACAACTATACTATGTATATTGCTTGTATTACTTCATTGCTGATTATGGGGTTCAAATATGGTGGAATCATCAAAAACATTTTCTGAATGAATATCAAAGGCTTCAAAATATACATAGGAGCTTTGAGGAAAATACTGGGTACCTTTAAGACCACCTCACCAATGAAAGCTATGGAGATTGAAGCATCTTTACCACCACCTATTATAAGATTTCAAAAGCTATGCAAGAAGTATGCTTTGGGACTTCTTATGATGGATGAAAATCACCCTCTGAGAAAAAGCCCCCTTTCTACAGGTATTGAACTTGACTGGTCAAAATACTGGGGGATACTTCTCAACGACGAATGAAAAAGCAAGTCAGTCAACTGTTTCGACTATGCTCTGGTATAAAAGAGCATCTTCCCAGACTCAATATTAAAAAATCTGAACATGAGAAGCTGTCTCCGTGGAAAAGGAACTTGAATGAGCTTATTGATATTCAAGCAAGTTCAGCTTCCAAAGAAGAAGCAGCCGTGGCTCACAAGATAAAGCTACAAGAAATATATCAATCAAATAACCCTTATTTGATTATATATTCTGATGGCTCAAAACATGATAAGTCGGAATATCTTGGAGCAGGTTTGGCAGTTTTAAACTCCCGTTTATCTCCAAAAACGTTCACTCAGTTTTTGGAACGTTGGAAAAGCTGCACAAGTTTTTGATGCCGAGTTATATCGCATCCCCGGCGCACGGTGACGCTTTCGCCAGAGGCATGTCCCCCTGCTTCCCGGCGTGACTCACACCGCAACGATCTTCAGGAGCGCCAGATCGCGTTCTGCATCCCATGTCCTGCCTGCATTCCGCCTGCACGGCCCGGCCCGTGTACGTCAGCAGCCAGCGCGCGCCGCTTCGTCGACGAGAGACGTTCTTCCTCCGTGTCTCCGAAGCAGTGGGCACATGTCAGGATCCAGCCCTCCGGGGAAAGGGGGGGCAATGCAGACCGCGCACCCGGCTTCGTCTTGGGCAAAAAATGAAGCTGGCCTCGAGTCCGTTGAGAAGAAAAACTGGGTTCGATTATTACTCCTCGTACTAGTACGAGTGCTACTCCTACGATGAGTACCGGTACCGGTGCGGCCGTCCCGTATCTCCTGCAACGTTGCGGGTGCACGTTGAGCAAGCTGCTTCTGCTTCTGCCGCCGCAGCCGCAGCTCTGCGGCCGTCAAACCAGGGAGTTTGGAACCGGGGGCAACGATATCTATTGGCTTATTATCGGGAGAGCGCTGTTGAGGCCGTGAAGTGCACCAAGGGATGGGACAGCGCTTGTGTAGGAGGCTCCGAATCCGGTGGCGCAGAGGCGTTGGTCTGTCGACATTCCTCCAAGAGATGGATTTGGCGGGAGCCAATTTTGACGGTGAAGGGAAGAGCACTTTGGCGTTCATGCACGTCGACAAAGTATGGGATCTCGCGATGTTTGCCAGGGACGGCAGCCTACTGCAGCTGTGGCCTCTCTCTCACCTCCATCTGGCAAAGCATCGTATTGAGCGCCCTTGAAAACCAAGGTACATTCCTCCATGCCGAAAGGGCTGCACGAGTTCATGGCTCTTCCCAATGAGGAGTACTACTGTATCCTTGCCAAAACAGCCACTTCTCTCGACGGCTGTTTTCGACTGGGCCGGACAATGGATAGGCTTAGAACAACGGATGAAACTTCACTCAAGCTGGAACGCCTGCAAGGGCACCCTTGTGTTGAAACTCTACTATGTACAGTACTTCTACTCTCTCTGCAGAGTCTGCACAGAGAGCCTACGACTAGGGGAGAAGCATTTCACACTACCACCAAGCACGCTGTATGGGCCAACATCGCCCCCTTTTTTTAACCTTTTCTATACTCCGTACTCCGGACGTGACGGCGCATTGGCCTTTACCTCCATACTGACGCAACGATGTAGTAATCACTGCGTCGTTGGCGTGGTACAAGCCGGCCGACGAGGTGCAAGTACCCTGCTAATTTGCCCAGGACATAGTACCACATAGTAGTACATACAGTACTACATATGTACGAGGAATAAAGCCGATGCAAGGACCCTGCTTTGTCGCTCTTAGACAATCTTTTTTTTTTCTTTGTTCCACTGCTGAAAACGGAAGCTCTTTTCTTAGAGCACTCCAGTGTCTGTACAGTGTGAGTTTGAGCAGAACATACTACGTGCTACTACTACTACTACTCCTCCTCCTTCTCTTGTTTTGGACGATTTCTTTCCGCCGCTAGTCACATAGGGAGAGTCCATTGTTCCAAGACCCAACTCGACGCACGCACGCAGCCTCACCGCCAGCCGAAAGGAAAAGTCGCAATGAGGCCGAGTCCGCTCGTCGCGATGCTGGTCTTCCTCCTCACGGGGTCGCGGCGGGTGGCTTCTGGAACAATCTCCTCCAATGCAGCGAAAGCTGGTTTGGCAGAACGGACCGCATGCCAGAAGGTCTGATGATTACTCTGACCCCAAGAGACGTATACACACTACGCCCCTACTTGCCCGCATGCGCTGAGTACATCATAGGAGACACACACTTGCCAGACGACCGCCGACTGCTGCGAAGGTCTGAGGTGCAACGCCGAGGCGTTTGGCGTGCTTGGTGTTCGCTTCGTGTGCAGGTTGCCCGCCTCCATTTTCTCCCGTGCAAGATCAGAGCCAGAAAGAAAAAAAAAAAAATCTCCTTTTGTTATCCGCCATGTCGGTGAAATGGTGTCCAACGATTAATCTGAAATGCTAGGGATCTCGGGTATTCTGTGTAACGCCGACAAAACGAGGATTCCGCGTCGCGCCGCCTTTTTTTTTTTTGTGTTTTCTTTCTTTGTCTACATCGGACGCCTTTTTTATAGGAGAAGGAGCGTCTTCCCCTCCCTCAGGTTCTTCATCCATATCCATAGCCACCGGGCTCAGGAACATATCCTCTTCGGTTTCGAATCAGCCAGTCCAGCGCGCGAGTATCACGTCGAAAATTGCCCACGTTTTCGTTTGGCCCTCCACCACCCACCCTCCTTTGCCAAAGAGATGAAGTTCACCACGTTCCTCGCAACTACCCTGCTCCTCCTCCTCCTGGGCGTGGCCGGAGCGGCCCCTGCAGAAAGCGCCTCCGACGCAGTAGATGCTGTGGAGGTCAACGCCGCGGCCTGCAACAAGGTGAGTTTCAAGGAAAGCTTCTAAAAAGAAAAAAAAAAAAAAAGAAAATCAGTAGTCCATCTAACGTCAAAGGCAAATAGAATTATATTTCGTGCAGGAACGACTATGACTGCTGCAAGGGCTGGGCGTGTATGATCACCGTGAGAGACGGGAATAGATGCATGGAGGTGTTGACGGGCAAGAAACAAAAAGAGAAAAAGGCTGCGGTGATTGGGGATGAAAGCAGCTTCGCGACCAAGTTCGATGACACTTGACGGATGTCTTGGAAACTTGGTCGTGGGATGTGCGGTGCGTGTCAAGACTCAAAGCTGAAACGAAGACATCAGATCTGAAGAGAAGCAGAACACGAAGCAGTAGTAGTAATCTTGGGATTCTGTGTTTCCTTCGCGGCCAGAAAGTAGTACTACAATAAAAAAAAGCCAAAGCAACACAAAAAACAAGGTATCATCGTACAATATATAAGAGTCAGTTGCAGTGCCGTGCTATTAACTTGGTGGTAAAGAGGTTCAGACACCGTGGGAGGATGGAGAGTTCAGGCAGTCAACTACATGTCCTCCACTGAGATCAAGTTCTGGTAAGCTCGCCTGTTAAATCATGCCAAGGTCAAGCCTTGTTGAAACTTCATCACTGAACAGTGAGAAAATCTGACAGCAAGAGGTTAGAGAAAAATAAAGGAAAAGAAAAAGAGGCAATCATCTCTCTGCTATCCATCTGTGATGTGATTGACTATTACAGTATTTCACCAAAAGTCCCTTCGGTCTCCATGAGTTCAGATGGGATGGTGCATGGAATCCAAATGCCCAGTGGAATGCTCCCTTGATAAAATAATATTTTTCTTAGAGGGAAGCACGCACTACTGCAGAGCAGGGCAAAGTAAGTAGCCTACCCAGTATGGAGACTGAGGCTGTCACATTGAAAACGAACCAGTAACTCGTTTTACACAGTGCCAAGTGTCCTGTCCATCAACAAGGTACACTGCTTTTTCCTTGTTCAATTATCAAGAGTGGTACATGGTGACGATCTGAAAGGTTCATGTACAACGAGGATGGGCAGTAAGGGTGGATGAATGTATGCGGAGAAATATTGAATGTATATACAACACATATATTCCATTGAAACAAACCAATCGTGGGATGTTAAGGGGCAGATCAAAACCAGGGGGTCGGTCGACCAAGATCGCTTGCACATCATCCATGACAAAAAAGGGGGGGAGAGAGAAGAGAAAGAAAAAAGACCATCTCAGCACCAAAGTACAGCTGCTCAACACACCAACAAAAACGGCATGATAATTTTTTGCCTTTTTCTGTCTCCAGCCAGAAGGGTTTGATTGCATATTTACACACACACACATACACACACACACACACATATATATATATATGTATATAAGGACCTTGAAGGGTTAGCAAAACGGTTCAGAAAAGATATATGAAACAACGGACCCTTATGCAAAGGTTGCCGGCCGGGAAACTAATAGTATATGGGGCGCAACAATGCTATGGCTGTGACCGTCTCAACCCTTTTAGACGGAGGTGAACCAAAAAAATATTCGTCAATGCTTCAAAGCTCCGGGGCCGAAGCGCACGGCCATCAGAAGACAAGAGGGTTTGGCGTAACTGGAGAGGGTGAAAGAAGCGTAAAGGGTCGTACTCGAGGTCGTCGGCGGCATGATCAGCGTGTCAGTGGAAGGGAGAGTCTGGAGGCATATGGAAGAACTTTGAGAAAAAAAAAAAAGAAAAGGGTCGATCATAAACGAACAACGTCACACATTAACGGGTATCATCGGAACTCCAGCTGGAACGGCTTCCACTTTCCCGCCATCGTCCCGCAGACGGGACAGTGTTTTCGATGAGGAAGCCCCGGCCTGCCAGGGCCACCAATACCGCCATTGCCGCTGATCCCATTGCCCGGACTGCTCGTTGGATTGAGGATCGGGGCTGGGGATCGAGGGCCTGGATGCAGGCCGGTGATGATCCCGACGCACTCCCTACACACGCCGCAGATACACTCTGTGCAAGCATAGCATTCACGAAGCGGCCATGGCCGTGAGCACGATGCGCAGTAGATCTCCACCTCTCTGCTGGGAAAGGATGTCGGGTTGGAGAATCGGTGCTGCGGTCTGTGGGGATTTTGAAGTTGATGCGGATGCGATGACGGTTGGTATGAGCTGGTCAGCGGACGGGGAGGGCTGGAATTCCCCTGGAAGCCTGCAGCAGGGATGTGATAGTGCTTCCCGGAAGTGGTTGAGTTGGTCTCCAGCGACGATTCGACAGACGGGAACGGTTCCAGTTCCGCATCGGGCCCGGAGCGCGGCTCAAATGGCGGTGGTGTCAGAGCCTTTTGCAGAGGCGATGCGGTGTAGGACAGAGTGGAAAGTGGACGATACGACGATTGCGACGTGGGCAGTCCGGGTGTTGATTGGAAAGCAGGTGGAAGGGACGAGCGATGTTTGATCGCTGACGGTGCCGAAGTCACGCTGGCGAATGAGCGGAACGACGGGGATCGGGGGGCCTGTCACCAAACTCTTTAGCCACGGAAACGAATCAAATATATATCTTCTTTTGGGCAACAGGGGCCAGAATCCAGTTTGTTGCAACCACGGGAGGGGAAAAACAAGACGAACCGGAGTGAGGTCACGATCATCTTCAACTTCAGTCGCCGACGTCGCAGCCTCGATCAGATCCTCCCACCGCTTCCCCTGCACCCATGCAGCTGTCTGCGGTTCCGCAGAAAGCGCCTTCCGATCGTTGATACTCGGTCTGCGACTGTACTCACGGGATCGGTCACGCTCATGTTTCCCCTTTCGTGCGGTCTGCGTCAACGAGCTCTTTCGGGGTCGATGGGACCGATCTCGTCGCTGCAAGGGTGGCAAGGTGGAGGATCGACCGGGCGGGGAATGCGCGAGGAAGGACGGCAGAAGCTCTCGCGGACGCGGGGACTGGAAGGGGGGGATCTGCTCCTGCTTGAGATGGTCGAGGAGGGGTGGCAGTTCAACCGAGTTGTGCATCCGCTCTCTTCTCAGGTCGGTGTCCGAGTGGGCATCCTACTCCCCGGGAAAATCAGGTCACTGACCCTAAACGTTACTCACCGCAAGACAGCGCTCAGAGATGACCTACCGCTTCCGAATCCCATTCAGAATTGTTGAGCCTATGATGATGCAGCTGGGCCAGCGCGACCGCTGCCGTTGCCGCAGCGGGATGCGCTTCTTCCAATGTCCGTGGAGTCGCAGGGGAGCTCTGATCCCGGGCGAAGAGTTCCTTGTCGCGGGCGGCTGCTGGAGCGAGCGAAAGAAAAGAAAAAGGACCATCAGCAAACAAGAACATCTCCACAATGTCACACACACACACACAAACAAGACAAATCATCAAACCAACAAACAACTGGTGTCGGGAGACGGCAGGGAGATCAACCTCGTCTGTTCTGTGTGGTGGCAGCGACATTCTGGGCGAGTTGGTGGGGTCGCTGGTCGGGCGGGGTATTGACCATCAGATGGAAGCTCTCCTCGGTCGCAGGGAGCTTGGGGATGTAATGATCCGGGTGTGCCCGACGGATATGTTCTTGCATTGAGCGAAACCGTTTTTCCTAGCAAGCATTGGGAGCGATTGTGGTGAGCCCTGAGCTGTATCCCATAATGTATCCGTGTGGCCTCAGGGACGGGTAGGCTCCTTGCCGTCGGACAGTACGACTTATAAAGTTGAAGGC
>FQSS02000596.1:71322-85208 GCA_900128795.2 Malbranchea cinnamomea | reverse complement strand
GGGGAGGATTCAGTTTGGACGACTTGTTGAGGGACTCCGGTTGAAAGGGGAGTAGATTTTTTTTGTCAACGCAGGCTCCAACACCTGCTACACCCTTTTGGTCTTTTCTTTTTGGAAGGCATTCAACTGCCGCCGTCAATCTTTTTTGGATCTCCGCCAGCAGCAGAATGAAGGGGAGTGTTGAAGCTAGCCTATATAGGCAAGCGATGCCAAGCAGCCTGAGCAGAGTTTTTCACCTCTGCCCGGATGTAGAGTTAACCCTGAGAGAGGGAGAGATTATGGTTCTTTAGTCTGTTGTTTCAAAACGCTGTTTTTAGCTATTCTTTCGTTAAATTGGACTGCCTGAATACGCCGCTTGTTGCCAAACGGTGCTTACCTACAAAAGCTTCCGCACGCTGCCAGCTTTTACCTTTTATACGAAGACGTAGATTTTCAAACGAGTTTGGGTAGTACTAGGTAGATATCAGCATACTATTCTTCTTTGACCCAACAGAATGGCTCTTCAGACAAGTACTAGTGTCAGATAAGCTGGGCCGCATACTCTGAGCGAATCCTCCAGTATGATACCATATCACAGGGATCCTGTAGCGAAAAGTGCTCGATCCAACAATGTGAATCCAGGGTTCAGGGTATGAAGTTCTGGCAGCGCCATCATATTTTTTGACATCAGCCAGGAACTCTGTCGTGGAAATGATGTAGTACGACAAGTACTACTAGTAGTACCGTCCAGTGGACTGAGCGTTTAAATTGGTAGTAGGGCAGAGGCCTCATGCAAGAGACATGTAAAAGGAGTCAAGATCCCACTGATGCATGAATTAGTCGACCACAGACGGAATACATGGATACACTGTTGAGATCCGAGTGCAGGGCGGTGCCTTGTTTCACTGACAATGTGACAACCACGAGGCTGTCACCGGTTCGAGCTACCTAAGGGGGATCGGGTGCCGCTGACACTTAACTGACCGGTTACACACAGACCTCCCACCTAAAACAATTTGACGCCCACATCCTCCTCGCAGGGATTGAATCCGCTTTTGAGAGATAATCGTATCCCTGCGACCATTGTCTCCTTCTTGCTGCTACGTACTAGTTCAATTTGACCCATCGCCAGTTTGCTCCTGAGAAGGCTTTCCGACTACCGCTGCCTTTCCGCCTCCATCGCCGATTTCGCATCTTCACTACTACTTTCAATCGGAAAGACGTCTCTGTGCAAAGGGCAAGACGAATTGGAGCAGCTACATATCCAATAATGGCGAGACAGCATTCAATCGATTCAGAACGGCCTATCATGGCACCTTCGGTATGTTCTCCAGCCACCTCAGTCTCAGCATACCCCTCCCTGCACTCTCTGCGTTATTGAAACACGCGCTTCATCTCCCTCTCTTCGAATGGCTCCTGTGCTAAGACATCCGGACTCAGATTGCCCCAGACCGCAGCTCTCAACGATTCTCAGTCATCAGCGACAGCAGCTCAATGACATGCGACAGCCGTATTGCTGAGATCCGCCAGCTCGGGGAAGGACTTGACCGGCTGGAGAACAAGCGGCTGAGCCAGCAGCGATTTGTGCCTTCACCGGAGAAGACGGAAAATATGGGAAAGCTTGCGTTGGGTGCGAAGTTGGAACGGGCTCTGCGCAGAAGGATGACGAGCCAGGACGCTGTGATGCGAAACAAGGCCCTAGATGAGAAGGAGGCACTCAAGCAGGAAGTTGCTGCGACAAATTGACCTCCTTTGCTTGCTTTTATACTCTTTGGAACTCCTCCCTTTGCTCATCGTGTTCTTCCGTCGTGAGATCTGTTGGCTCTGGGTCTATTTCGCTGAACTATATCCACCACGTCGGTTAGCAGCGGCTTTCTCCGTCCTTTCTCCTCTTGCAGTTTATCTCGCGCGGTGACGACGATTACTGACGCCATACCCTTGCTTGATGATACTTACGGTATTTGAATGTCGCCTCTCCTTGACTCTTGCTATGTACTTGTCTTCGATAAGATGGTTACTGCTACAGTACTTTACTGCTCCGATGCTTTTTGTTGGACTATATCGTATGTACCTTGCAATCACGCGATGTCTTGAACCAGTCTACCCGAGCTTGAGACACGGAGAGAATTTCCGTAATTTGTGTAAATGAAGGCCATCTAGATATAGATGGGAATTGCCCGCAAACACCCTCTTTACGGGACATGGGATATTGATGTGATAGTTTGTTGACCGTCTTGGCCTCAGACGACATTGGCACTCTTGAGTACAATAGTAAATGTACCCGCTATTTATGTAGGCTGGTTCTAGTAGTCTGTATGTTCGATCTGGGATTGTACTAGTAGTACATACTACATACTTAATGTAGAGCAAAAAGGCCTTTCCAATATAACCCTTGATTGCGGGTCGAGTTGACATTCGAAAAATGCTTATATTGTTATGCAGTCGAAGCTGTATGTGAAAGAA
Organism: Malbranchea cinnamomea; assembly: GCA_900128795.2. NCBI lineage: Eukaryota > Fungi > Ascomycota > Eurotiomycetes > Onygenales > Malbrancheaceae > Malbranchea > Malbranchea cinnamomea. The sequence goes on along the minus strand of FQSS02000596.1, from coordinate 82,766 downwards.
GAGAACTACATTGAACAGGTGCAAGTTTTCGTTTAGGGAGCCGCGCCCGGCGTGGGCAGCAGCCAATGAGGGGGCGGCACCTCCCTCGCCTTTTGCCTACACTCAAATTCCTCCCAGAAGAACACCTTCATTTTTCTCCTCCACAAAGGAATTTTCTCTCAAAGCACCTCTCTAGAGTCCACGCTCTTGTCAGCTTTTTCCCTCTTCACCCTCTTCTTCTACTTCTACTTCAGCTTCACTTCCCCGTTGTCTCTTCGCCTTTCCCTTTCTTTGCTGTTCGCTATCTGATCTTGTCGCCTTAGACCTTCCTCTTGTCCAGCAAATCACAAAAAAAGTTTATCCACGCTGCCACTGTCACGACAACGCGCTTTTCCCCCCTCTTAAACACGTATTTATCTGTGAGTTCTTTCTTCTTACTTTTTTAGAGTCACGTTGCATGTGCATCTGGTGAATTCCGCTGACTCTTTTTTTACAAACTAGATTTTCCTTGGGCGTCCATAACCTAGACCTTGAGCTTTCTGCTCACTGCGATACCCACGTCTTCACCTTGAATTACCCCTTCCTCTATTGCTGGAACCGGCTTTCGCTTTCATCAATAGATATTTCTCAAATTTTTCTACTTAAATATCCTCCACTTGACGTCTATCATCCGAAGCCATGGCTACTGAAGCTGCTCCTTCCACTGTGAACGGAACCTACCACCCTCACCCTCACGCGAACCCCTATGCTGCCGACCACTACAATCCTTCCCACCCCGCTGCAACCACCCCTTCGGCTCTCTATAATGCTCCCCAACCCTCAAACCCTCCACCCGCACAAACCAACGAACCCAAGAATGAAATAACAAAGGATGAGGTTGGCTGGTACTTCGTTGAGCAGTATTATACCACCCTTAGCCGCAGCCCCGAGAAATTGCATCTTTTCTACTCCCGGAAATCTCAGTTTGTATTTGGCGTGGAGGCAGAGAAGGTCCCTGTCGCCGTGGGCCAGAAGGTATGCACATTCTCTTGATAATTTTGAGATATTTTTTTCAAGCCACCGAGTAAAAACTCACTATATGCAGGCCATCCATGAGCGGATCAAGGGACTTGACTTCCACGACTGCAAGGTTCGCGTCTTGAACGTCGATTCCCAAGCTTCTTTCGATAACATCGTCGTCTGCGTAATTGGCGAAATTTCCAACAAATCCGAGCCCTCTCGTAAATTTGTGCAGACATTCATTTTGGCCGAACAACCTAACGGCTACTACGTGCTGAACGACATTTTCAGGTACCTTGTTGACGAAGAGGAGGAGTTCGTTCCAGAGGAAGCTCCTGTTGAGGAAGCTCAAGCTGCGGAACAGGCTGCCCCGGCACCTGAGAAGCAAGCTGAAGCCACCTCACAAACCGAAGTCGAACGTGAAGCCGAGATTCAAGCTACTGTTCAGCAGGTCGATCAGAAGCTGGAGGAAGCCAAGGCGAACGGTGAAGAAAAGCCTACCGTGGAGAAACAACAGACAGAGGAGAAGGCTGAGGCTCCAACTGCTAACACTGACGCTTCCGCTACCACTGCTCCTGCCGAGCAGGAGACTGCTCAGCCTGAAAAGCCAAAGGAACCCGAACCCACCCCTGCTGTCGCCTCTCCTGCAAAGGCTGCAACCCCGGCGGCTGAGGAGAATGTCCCTCCCCCTAAGCCAGCAGTGCCGATGTCCTGGGCCTCCATTGCTTCTGTCGCATCCGGTCGACCTGCTGCTACTGCTGCTGCTGCTGTGGCCACGCCCGCGACAGCCTCCGCTCCAGCTGCAACCGTGGCCCAGCCTAAGACTGCTCCTGCTTCTTCAGCTCCTCAGCAGCCGGCAGCCCCAGCCGCCACCGAAGTGGAAAAGGTCCCCAGCCAAAGCTCCTCTAGCAATGGTGAATGGCAAACTGCAGATCATGGCAAGCGCCAGTCGCGTCAACAAGTTGCTGAAGACAACACGCTGGCCTACGTCAAGAATGTCAACGAGAAAGTCGACGCGTCCCTCCTGAAGCAGACTCTCTCCCGCTTTGGAAAACTCAAGTACTTTAATGTTAATCGCCAACAGGTATGCAGTTTTTCTTAGACCCATGTCCACCAGGTGTTACATCACATTGTACTAACATCTCTTGATTAGGGCTGTGCGTTTGTGGAATTTAGTGACCCCGCTGGTTACAAGGCTGCAGTTGCTGCGAACCCGCATCAGATTGGATCTGAGCGGGTGACTGTTGAGGAACGTCGTCAGCGAGGTGGATACGGAGGCACTGGCGGCGGATACGCTCCACGTGGTGGTGCTGGTCGCGGTCGCGGAGATCGAACTGGTAACCAGGGCCGTGGAGGTTTCCAAAAGGACGCTGGGCGTTACCAACCTCGCGGACGCGGCGGAAATGTCACTCCTCGCGGAGGACGCGGTCAACCCCAGGCCAGTTAAACGTTTCTAAGTTTCGTTCTTATGCCCCATTGTCATGCGGTATCTGGATCAACGTTTTATGATTGTCACTGCCTACACTCTGTTTTGTACCATCATCTTGACGCCTGATGGCTGTTCCACTTTTTTCTATGTCCTCATGTCCTATGCTATGGTCTGTGATACACTATTATCTCCCTTTATTCAATAATGTCTGCATTGTTTTAGCGTTGGAAAAGCTCATCACATATCTCTGGTGGCATGTACTTTTGCACAACCGGTTTCTTTTCCTACTCTTCCCTAGATAGGTATTCCGCGTTTTTCTGTGCATTCTGACTGACCCTGGCATACAGGCATTTCCTCGTGTTTTGCTTTCCATTTATTAACGTCTTATTACTTGATTTACCTTTTGTTGTGTTGTTTCTTTGCAGGCAGGGATAATCCCATTCGTCTTCATGACATGCCTGTTTGCTTTAGTCCTTCTCCTTTTTGTACTTCTTTTGGTCCCCGTCAAACGTTGCAGTCGATAAAACTTTTTTTTCTTTGAATCGATAATCCCTGGCCGTTTGTTTGTAATGCTGACGATGCCTTGTGGCCTGCGTACTTAGGCAGTTACACACTCAACTGATTGATAAATCCTCAGCTATTGCAGCACAAGTCGCTGTCCTCTGATTTGTCCTTTAAATGTGATGTGAGAATAGTATATATCTCAGTGCCAGGTGCTGGCCAACATCGAACATGAAAAACGATACACTTTTCAAAACGGTAACGGCCCAACAGGGAGGGCGAAATTAATCACTTTTCCGGCCGCAGGGGACTCGGGTTAGTGCGAGTACTAGCAGAGATTTTCAAATCGCACGTAGTAGGTAGGCACTATTCCATGCAGTACCATGGTCCTACTGCCTACTGTCCATTCCAACATACGAGTACATACTGTGCGTTTGACTGCCATGCTTCGCCACGACAAACGGAGACTGGCGAATTGGAATTCAGGCGCCATAGCATGAAGGAAAAACGAGAATCGCTCAGTGGCGATGCCATCACTGCAAAATTTAGAACTGCCATTTCTAGGTCCATGGCATCTTGGTTCTACTAGAGTCCTTAGAAACTTAATCTCGGTCGGTGGCTTTACACATATGTATCTGCCGGAAAAAAGAAGGCGAGCTCCGACTGTGCGGTTCCAAGAACAGATAAAGACAGTCGTAGAAATTAAGGCAATGTGATGTCGGGAACGCGACGATCATCAAAGGTAAAAGAGGAGATGATTGCTAGTACTTTGTTGAATGAGAACCGAAACCTGATGGATTAGGAAAATGGAACTACCTAATTTTTAAATTCCGTCCATGGTATGATCTCTCTCTTTAGAAGGAGAACACAGCACTAATGCATCGCATGAAGAGGGAAAAAAAAATAAAAAAAATAATCAGTGACATCGTTAGAGGAATAGAAAAAACAAACTAACTCCGTGGAATCCGTCGTATTCATATCAACCCGTGTAAAACGCAAGGCATTTAGTCAACCTCCTCCATGGCGCTCTCACCAGCAGGCTCAGCGGCAGCTGCCTCCTCGGTCTTCTCGCCCTCAGGCTCCTCCTCAATGTTCAGGCCAAGGGAGACAAGCTTGTGGATGCGCTCAGCAAAGCCAGCAGGCTCGTCGATGGTGAAGCCAGAAACAAGGAGGGAAGTTTCGTAGAGGAGCTGAGTGATGGACTTGACGGTGCGGTCATTCTCACCATCGGCCTCAACCTTCTTCTTGAGCTCCTTGATGATGGAGGACTTGGGGGAGATTTCGAATGTCTTTTTGGAAGCCATGTAAGCGCTCATGGAGGTGTCACGGAGGGCCTGGGCCTTCATGATACGCTCCATGTTGGCAGACCAACCGAACTGGCCAGTGCGGATGGCGCAAGGAGAGCCAATGAGCTTGTGAGAGACGACAACCTTTTCAACCTTGTCACCAAGGATGTTCTTGAGGCTCTTGGCAAGATTCTCAAACTCCTTCTCCTCAGCCTCGCGCTGCTTCTTCTCCTCCTCGGTCTCCTCGAGCTCGAAGTCCTTGGTGATGTCGACAAGCTTTTTGCCGTCGAACTCCTTGAGCTGAGTCATGGCGTACTCATCAATGGGGTCCACCAGGAAGAGAACCTCAAAGCCCTTCTCCTTGAGGGTGTCAAGGAAGGGAGACTTCTTAACAGCGTTGAGGGACTCGCCAGTGATGTAGTACATCTGCTTCTGGTGCTCAGGCATGCGGGTGACGTAGTCAGCAAGGGAGGTGCTCTCGTCACCAGACTTGGTGGATGGGAAGCGGAGCAACTTGGCGAGGGCCTGGCGGTTCTGCGCGTCTTCGTGGATACCGAGCTTAATGTTCTTGCTGAAAGCATTGTAGAACTTGTCAAACTGCTCACGGTCCTCAGCAATTTCGTTGAAGAGCTCGAGAGACTTCTTGACGATGTTCTTCTTGATGACCTTCATGATCTTGTTCTGCTGGAGGGTCTCACGAGAAAGGTTGAGAGGCAAGTCCTCAGAGTCAACAACACCCTTGATGAAGCCGAGCCACTCAGGAACGAGGTCAGTAGCATCATCGGTGATGAAGACACGGCGGACGTAGAGCTTGATGTTGTTCTTGGTTCTCTTGGTCTCAAAGAGATCGAATGGAGCACGCTTGGGAACGAAGAGAATAGCGCGGAACTCAAGCTGACCCTCAACAGAGAAGTGCTTGACAGCAAGGTGGTCCTCCCAGTCGCTGAAAACAATCGTCAGCACGAGGCTCAAAGCACAAGTAGAGAGGGGGGGGGGAGGAAGAAAAACCAAGGAAAAGAAAATAAAACTTACTTGGACAAGCTCTTGTAGAAGGAGCCATACTCCTCCTGAGTAATATCGGCAGGGTTGCGAGTCCAGATGGGCTTGGTCTTGTTGAGTTCCTCCTCCTCGACCTTGGACTCCTTGACCTTTTTGGTCTTCTTCTTTTTCTTTTCCTCTTCCTCCTCATCGACCTCCTCGACCTTGGCCTCCTTGTCATCACCCTCTTCTTCCTTGGTCTCCTCAGCATCCTCATCAGGGACTTCCTTCTCAGTCTCCTTCAGGACGTGGAGGTAAATGGGGTAGGAGATGAACTCAGAGTGCTTCTTGACAACCTCCTTAATTCTGCTCTCATTCAAGTAGTCGAGTTGCTCATCCTTGAGGTGGAGGATCATCTTGGTACCGCGACCAAGAGGTTCACCGGTCTCATCGCGAGTAATGGAGAAAGTGCCACCAGCGCTGGACTCCCAAATGTACTGCTCATCATCGTTGTGCTTGGAAACGACGGTGACCTTGTCGGCGACAAGATAGGCAGAGTAGAAACCGACACCAAACTGACCAATCATGGAGATATCGGCACCAGCGCTGAGGGCCTCCATGAACTGCTTGGTTCCGGAGCGGGCAATGGTACCCAAGTTGTTGACAAGGTCCTACAGCAAGCCAATGTTAGCTAGATGCCCACGAAAAAAAAGAAAATGGACGCGTGATGGGAGCCACGTACAGCCTTGGTCATACCAATACCGGTATCCCGGATGGTCAAGGTCTTGTTCTCCTTGTCGGGAATGATATCAATGCGGAGATCTTTGACGGCATCGAGCTTGCTGGGATCAGACAGCGACTCATAGCGGATCTTGTCGAGGGCATCAGAGCCGTTGGAGATCAGTTCTCGCAGGAAAATCTCCTTGTTGGAATAGACAGTGTTGATAATGAGGGAGAGAAGCTGAGAAATCTCAGCCTGAAACTCGAAGGTCTCAGTAGCCATTGTGGTGGTCGTGAGCGAGGGGGTATTCTGCAAGAAAAGAAGACGCAAGCTCTCGTCAGTTTGCTGGTTGTCACGATTTGCGACGCAGAATTTTCGATTTCAATTCAGTCACTTGCAAGTTAGCGATTCGATATAACTCACAATTAACGAGATTCAACACAGACAGTCGGATACAAAGGGAAGAGGATTTTTTTTCGTAGAAGATGAAAAAGAGAGAAGGATTGAAGAAAGAAATTAGGAGGATCGCGATATGTGAGGAAGGGAAAAGAAGAGAAGAGGAAGGGAGAAAAGAGAGGAGGAAAGAAAATAAAAAGGGCCTCGCCCAAAGAGAGAAGCTCGTAGAACCGGCAAAAAATTCGAGCCTAAGCGAATCTTCCATAAATTTCCATGGAGTGCGCTTGATCGCAAGCTGCCGCCCGCGCTAAGCCTAAAACAGCGGCCCTCCCCAGCAACCGCGCCAAAGCTCTACCTGGAAAAGTGGAATCAGGTGGAAATGAGAAGCTCCTGATGGGTTTCGTTCTCAGCTCCTTCGAGTGAATTGACAAGTTGAGAGATCTAGAGGGAACAAGGACGGCGACCGAGAGACTCGACCCGAAGATTCCGCTACTATGTACTTCTACTACTACTACTACTAACACACGGGACGAGGTTCGCCGTCAAGTCCCGTTTTTACGAGCATTCCTGGTAGTGCCTAGAAGTATCTCTGCTTTGAACCCAGAATTGGGTTTCGGAGGGCAGAAGAAGTCAGCTGGAGATGGGGGCGGCGTCAAACAGAGCTCCAACATCCCATCTGCATGAACTTGAGCCTCTCCTGCAGAGCTTCGGGTGTTTGCCATGCACCGTGCGCTCACTCAAGCTTCCGTTGCCACAGCTACAGTGATTGTTGGTGCGGAGAATCTAGAACGTTCGATCGTCAGTGTCAGCCAGGTATCATATTGGACCCTGCAGCTCTCAAACAGAGAGGCAAGCTCCTTTCACTATTTCAATAGCAGTTGTCCTGCTTGAGAATCATCTGCCTTTTGGATGAGTGAAGTCAATCTGCTAACTGATTGTAGCTTCACTGACATTTCCTGTGGTTGCAGTGAGATTCGTAAGGAATGCGTCCACAAGACCAATCCCGAAGCGGGTGAAGTTGCACACCTTGATCCAAACGGCCCAAAGAGCTCGCTCTCCGAACCTTCCCCTCTCGAAACGATCCCAGATCAGCTACTATGTAGTGGACATATAATATATATCCCAACTTTTACTCTGTACTATGCACACAGCACGGCAAACTACTTTATGTACTCCTCATTGCCGCTCAAACTTCACTTTCCATGGTCACATTCCATATGGTGTCATCCCAGGCCCGTTTTCCTGTGTCCTGAGGGCGTTCATGACTCGGGCCCTCTCTCTGTGCGCTGTTATGGCCTGTCAACTGAGAGAATGCTGCATCAGCCTCGGGGCATCTTCTTCTCGAATCACTTTCTTCATCCAAAGTCCTTGTTGGTGAAATTTGAAGTTGATTTAAGGTTAAAAAGAATGGCTAGGTTAGCTAGTCTTGGCAATCTCTGGTGCTGATTGAGCAGCCATGGCACATCGCTATCGGCATTTTCTCTGACAAAAAAAAAAAGCAAGCCATACTTGGAATCGACATGTTGAAATGACTCAGAAAGGAGAGAGCTAATAGGTATCAGTGCATCAATCATTAAGCCATCCCAATCAAAGGTCGTCGCAATACACGAGTAGTTAATACTTGTACACCAAATAGTACCAAGATCGAAGATTGTCGCGTATACGCTTAACCAGCCGACGGTAATAACAACGGGGAAAGCACATCATCAATCTTCAAAAAAGCTCATAATCGCCCGAATACCTTTCGTCCCCAATCCATGTCGCGGGTAAGCAATGTATGTCGGCTCCTCGTACGCGCCCATTTTGGCACGGAACTCGGACTTGCGATTCAGCTTAAACTGTTTCATCAGCGTATCGTATGTATGCTGCAGCACCTTGGCTTTGGTGCTGCCGATGTTGTGTCCCGGGGTCAGTCGTGCCGCGGCACCACTGCCAAAGGTCAGAGACTTGACGCCCATTTTGGCAACGGCCTGGATGGCCTGGGTGATGATGTATTCGATCGACCCAGAGGGCGAGCCGGGGAAGTCGAGACTGTATTTGACCTGCATGCCGTATCGTGGGGCCAGTTCTGCAAGCGTGACAAAGGAGCAAATCTGGCCGTTCTTGTCCGTCGCGTAAAAGTAGCGGCGATGCCGCTGGTCGCGCCAAGGGGCAATCTCCGAAAGATGAATCTGCGTTCCCTCGCGGTTGGCCAGCCAATCCTGAATTCTCGCGTCGATCTTTTGCTTGAGTTCCTCTGGAACGGGTTGATCACTGGGGAAACTCGTGACCTTGACGCCCTCGTTCTCCGCGCGGCGGATTTTTCGGGCGACTTCTGCATCAGAGAGAGCTCTGTAGTCGTTGGGATCGACGCGTTCTTCAGCAACACAAGACAGACTCCGCCACCCAAACTTCTCGCCAAGGATTTCTTCGACATCCAACGAGCAGAGGATCCAGATAGGCTTGAGCTTGGTCTCCTTCTTGAGCCAGCGGAGGAACTGGGGGACAATCTTCGCAAACTGACTGCGATCGCAGAGCGGGTCACCGGCGATAATCGCGTAGCCATGGCTTGGGACGTACGACACGGCAGCACCTGTTGCGTAGTCACGCCAGATCTTGTATCGGTCATCCAGCCACGACGTCGCGGTGGAGTCACCGTAGTTGGCAATGAGCTCTTCCAACGGTTGCATTTTTCTTTCTTCATCGGTTCCACTTTTGCTCAATCTCGCACTAGCTTGCCATGGCGGGTTCAACGTGGAGGATTCTGGGTGTCGCAGAGACACCTGCTGTGATCGAAGCGAAAAGGTCTTAGGGTCCCGGTGGAACAGAGTCGCAAACCGGATATTGTTCAGTTTCAGTATCAACATGAGCAGTCTTTCCAGACCAATACCCGCACCTGCATGTGGCGGGGCTCCCCAACGGAACCCTTCAATATACTCCTCCATTGTGGCCGGATCCACGCCGGTTCTCCTCATACGTTCCTCTAGCATCGAGGCGTCATGGATTCTCTGTCCACCAGACACAATCTCCTGACCTCGCACGAAGACGTCAAATGAATTGGTGACTTTGGGGTTGTCGGGGTCAAGCATCGCATAAAAGGGACGAGCACTGACTGGGAACTTATCGAGGATGAAATAGTCCGTCTTGTATTTCTCCTTGACCAGTTCACCGAGGCGAATCTCATCGCGAGTGCCCAGGTCCTCATCTTCAGACAACGGTTTGCCGCTCTCGTCCGTCCACCCGGAATCGTTGAGCATCTTGATTCCTTCCGCAAAGGGAATAATAGGCGTCTCATCCAACCACACCAAATCTTCGTGAGGAACATGCTGTTTGATGATCTCAATCTCTCGCCTGTATTTTGTGTAGATACCTTGGAAAATCTCCTTCAAAACGGAGTCGAGAACTTCCAAGGCCTCGTGGTAGTGTTCTTCAATGGCCATCTCGATATCCAATCCAGTGTACTCGGTTAAATGGCGGTGGGTATTGGAATTCTCTGCCCTGAAGACGGCTCCGATTTCGTACACCCGTTCAAAATCCGCAGCGATGGCCATCTGCTTGGCAAGCTGCGGGCTCTGAGCAAGAAACGCCGGTCGATTGAAATAATTGACACGAAACACGCTGGCTCCCGACTCGGTCGCCGAGCCCTGGAGTTTCGGGGTGTGAATTTCGATGAAACCCCTGGCGTCGAGGGCGGCACGGAAGAGGTTACCGATGGCAGACTGGATGCGGAATATAGATTGGGCGACATCGGTTCGCAGGTCGAGGATGCGGTTCGATAATCGGGTCCTGTCAGGGATCTTGAAAGACTTTGATTCCGCGATTCTTTCTCCATCCAAGGCCAGCTCTGCTTCGTAGACGCTGAATGGAGCGTACTCATCTCGTCTTACGATAACGTGGAGCTCTCGGATATGGAGTTCAACATGGTGAATCGTCGTTCCGGACACCGGGGCCAGAGGTTGGCGAAGTTGACCCTTGACCCGGACAATCGAACCGGCGCGAATGTGTTCCGCCCAACGGATCATGGGCATGGAGACGACGTTTTTCTCTTCGGTCAGCACCCCCTGAAGAGTGGTGATCTGCTGACGAAAGACCATGAACACCAGCTTGGATCCCATTCGACGGACAACATGGAGACGCGCACGAAACGTAATCTCCTCACCGATGGAATCGGTGGTGATGGAATCAAATCTGGTCAATTTTTGACGAGGACGATCTCTTGACTGCATCAACGGTAGATCGCCATAGCGGGCCTTCATTTCATCCGTGTCTTCGGCTTCAGGTGTTTCACGACCCCACCGGTCCGAGGACGGAGAGCCTTCGTTGCTCCGGAAATGAAAAGTTTCACGGAGAGGTGATGGCTCACCGTCGGTGAAGCGCGTTTCAGCGCTGGTCGTATACGGAAAACTGAACCCACTGCTCTCACCGCTGCGACGCTGACTCCTCGAGCGACGTTTCTTTTCCTTTTTGCTCAACGTTGGGCTGTCCTCGTCACTCAGGACGTCGTCGCTGGAGTAGACATACTCTTTCCTTTCAGACAGAGCCTGGGAGAGGCCCTTCCGGCCAGAGACCAGATCACTGTCCGAGAAACTGGGCCGCCTGATCCTCGCGAATGCATGCTTGATCGACATGATCGATGTCCGTGCTATCTCGGGGTCTCTACCTCTTCAAATACTATAGCGCGAGAGAGTTCCACAATTCAACCTCATTGAGAGCTTGTGCGAATAGTATCTTATACCAAATGGCGTTCGCGACTGTTCTATGATACTGGCGCGCCGCTGGTTAGACCAACTGTACTCACGCTGTCCCTGAGATAGGTTAACGGGGCTACCAACTTACATAGTACAGCTAGTGTTGCTGCTCCAATAGTTGGGATGGGCCCTCGAACGCAGACCATAGCCAAACGAGGACGAAAATGGCGGGTAAGTGGGAGAGTATATCTGAAAAAAAAAAAATCAAATTAAATAAAAAAAAGAGTCAAAGTGAGAGAAAAAAGTAGTAGGACGGATAGAAAGAGATACCCGTGGAAATGCATGTAAGCAAGTAGTAATCGTGTGTGCGAGAAGTCCATTTGTGAGCCGGAGCGGATTTGATATCGTCATAGGACTAGCCCTGCCAGGCTCAGTCTGCAGATTTTGATAAGTCTGACCTTTAGCTGTGTTTGCAAAGAGGTTTTTCC
>FQSS02000596.1:5699-71272 GCA_900128795.2 Malbranchea cinnamomea | reverse complement strand
AAAAAAAAAACCTTGCTTTTCCCCCCACCCATCCCAGTCCAGCCCTACAGTCTCCGATGATTTATCATCCACTAGCACTGAACAGGGAAAACGGCCGCCGAGGGCCATGCGCTGTACGAACCGGAGGCCTCATAGCTCATCCAATGCGGTTTGGGGCATCCGGCAAACTACAGAAACCTGGGGTTCAGCAATGGGGAAGCCGAACGGCCACGAGGTCTCAATCAAGCCGTCAGCTTTGCTTCCATGGCCATCATCTGAATTGTGATACCTTGACAAAGCCTTTTTTTCGTTTATTTTTCCCTTGGATAGGGCAGTAGGAAGTAGTAGTGGAGGTGGCGACGACAGGGCCGCCAAGAATCAGATAGACTCCCGAGCTTCCAAGTGTTGCGGCTGTGGCGAGCAGGGCAGACGCGCTGATGGCATTCTCTGGCGTTTGAATTAATAATATGCCAGTAGTTTAACGTTAACTAGTTAACTAGTTACTGTAAACACTATTGGGTGACATCATGGCTCCAAGGGACGATGACAACACAACATCCAGACGCACTTCTGGCACGTTCCGGCAGCAAGGGGGGACGATGCAACGCGAAAGAAGCCAGAAAAGAGTCAAAAGAGAGCAAAGAGACAAAAAACACGATACTCCGTACTCGACGATCAACGATGAGGGTTCTCGCCGATCAGCTGCCAGGTGACGTGGGACGTCGTGGGCGTGCTGAGTCAGCGCTTCACCTGCCAAGATTAGCGATGCCGTTCCGAGAAGCAACATGGACAATGTCTGTACTACAGTAGTGTACTATGATGAGTACGGAGTAGTAGTAGTAGTAGAAGTAGCAGCAGCACGGGGAAAGGAATGAAGAATATCTCTTTTGGTGTGAAAGAGTTTGAGGATTTGTAACTAAACAGGCGCCCACCTGACTCGTTACATAGTGTATCACCACATGCTACTAGACGGCAGCCTAGATGACAATCCGCCAGAATTTGTATGTAAAAATTGTAACTAAATAACTAACAAAAGTGTGTGGGTGCAAGAATTCCACACAGAAATAAATAAATAGTTAACTAAAAAATAGCAATTAATAAGCATGCATCAGTCAATCAGATGCTTGAGAAATGTGGCAACCAACCATATAGCCGCTAGATGTACATAGTGGACCACTATCCTCCTTTCACAAACGCGTTGAGCAAGGACACACTCCTTCCCGCCGGAGGGGAAAAAAATTAAAAACTAAACAAAGTAAAAATAAAACAACCGAAAAATAAAAACAAGACGAAGAAAAAAAAAAAAGGGAACCTGACGGGAAAAGGAGCGCAAACCCATGCCCGGTTTTTACGAATGACAATCAAACGTTTCTGGCTGCTGGTGCAAGCAGTCATCTTGAGGGTTCTGATGCGGATTGCCATGATCCTGCATGGCTATCCGTTCCCTCTGCCGCCGAGGCCGGCATTCACCCGCACGCTGCCTGCCCGTCCGGGATGCCGTCAACACGTGAAGCTCCTCTTCTACACGCCCAGGGACTACGCCGCCCGGCCGCACGCACACAAGTCCTTCCCCGTCGTCGTCAACTTCCACGGCGGCGGGTTCTGTCTCGGACGGGCCAGCGACGACGCCCGCTGGGCGCGCACCGTCGTCGACACCGCCGGCGCCGTGGTCGTCAGCGTGGATTACCGCCTGGCCCCCGAATGGCCGTTTCCCGCGGCCGTGGATGACGGCGTCGACGCCCTGCTCTATCTCCAGTCGCACGCCGACGAGCTGCGCCTGGACGTGTCGCGCGTCGCGCTGTCCGGCTTCTCGGCGGGCGGGAACCTGGCCTTCACCGTCCCGCTTCGCCTCCACTCCCTCCTCGTCCAGACCATCTCCGAAAACGCCGGCACCACGCTCGACACCCACGCGACGCACGACAGCAAATCCCCCCTCGTCGCCGCCGTCCCCAGCCACCACGCCGATCCCGACTGGCCCCGCTCCCGCTTACCACCCCCCGCGACCCCACCTCTCCGCATCGTCTCCATCACGTCCTGGTACCCCGTCCTCGACTTCGTCCTGGCCCGCGACATCCGCCGCAAACGCAGCGTGGCCCCCTCCAAGACCCTCCCGCCCTTTCTCACCAGCCTGTTCGACAACAGCTATCTGCCCAACCTCGGCGACCGCACGAGCCCCTTTGCCAGCCCGCTGCGCGCCGACGACGAGCTTCTCGCCGCCGCGTTGCCGCCCGATATCTTCATCTACATCTGCGAGTGGGACATGCTGGAGCACGAGGCGCGGGACTTCGTGCGGAGGCTGGAGCAGTGCGGATGTCGTCCTCGTCGGGATGCGGATGACGGAGAAGCGGCGGAAGAGGATGGCGGCCCGAAGCGGGCGCGCTCGATGCTGATCGAGCAGAGTCCGCATGCGTGGGACAAGTCGGCCAATCCGTTCCGGGACCAAGCTCGCGTGGATGTGATCTATGCTGCCGCGGCGGAGGTGCTGGGTGCCATCTTCCAGAGGACTGCTCGCGAGGAGTAACTGAGCAGAGAGGCCCCAAAATATATACATACATACCTACATATCCCATGAGATGAGACCATGTACATGACACACAACGTTTTCATGATGACACTCAGCCACTGGACAAAACATATTAACTAGACAGCTACAATTTCATGGCCGGCATCAAGTTTAGAAGATATTTCAGATTTTTTTGGTGGCCTATCCACTTCAAACGTTTCCCATACATGTCCCATCATACGTTCGGGCTCTCATTCAAATTCATCATTTGAAAAGAAAAAAAAAAAGAAAAGGAAAGCGAAACGCCATGCACAACAACAGATATGAGAGAACGCCAGACACTTGAAAAAAAAATCATCGCGACAGACAATCAGACAAGCAGTGACATGCGCCGGCTCCACGCTCAAAGCAGAAAAGCAAGCATGCCATATGTACCAAAGAAAACACCGATTTTTTCTTTTTTCCTTCTTTTTATTTATAATCGGGCCGGTGAGAAAGCAAGTAAAACGCCAGACACGAACGAAAAAAGAAGCGAAGTAGACGCTCGTCAGGGTAAACAGTTCTCCATGGCGAAAGGTATCGAAGATAGCCTCGAGATCAGAACAAGGGATATCGGGTCCGCGAATCTGAATGGACACGTCAAGTTAAATGGGGTATGTGAAATGTCGGTATGCAGTTCCTCGCGTATCAGACGAGGCGAGTTTAAGGAGGCTGTTCACTCATCGTCGGTCTCTGTGTCGGGCTCACCGTCATCATCCGCATCCTCTTCATCCTCCCCGCCATAACTGTCCGTGTCGTCCAAATCTTCATCATCTCGATCATCTAACCCCGGAACACCGCGCCATACCACATAGTCCCCTTCGACCCACCGCTTACTCCGCGCCAGCTGGTACGGATCAAACGGAAAGTAGGCATCGAGTTGCGACCCGTAGTCATCGTCCGCCCTCGTCTCGCGTTCAATCTGCCCGAACTGGGCGTTGAGCGTCATGGAGCCGAAGCCGCGGAAGGAGTGGACACGCACGCGCTTGTTCGTCTCAAGTTTGGAGTAGACGTACACGAAGTTTAGGTGGTGCGAGAGGCGGGCGAATTCGGTGACGATGGCAGGCGAGCAGACTTTGAGGGGGTTCAGATTCGAAAAGATGGCCTGCCGCATAAGGTTGATAGTCGACTGGGGAAAGCTGACTTGGTCGAGCTCAAGGTTCTCAGGAGGGCTCCCACTCTCGTCTTCGAGGGCCGCATTGGTAAGATGAGCCCAGCGGAAGCAGAAGATGTACAACATCGCCTGGACGGTGGCGTAGAAATTGCCATAACGTCGGAGATCAGGCCCACGGCAGGTGGATTCGTATTCGGCCATCAAATTTTGCATGTGGGTTCCGAGAAGGTCGAAAACGTCGCGGATCACTTCACTCGAGACATGCGCACCTCTGGCGACGAAGCTGGCGAGATACGCCGCCGCGTACTGGCGTATGAGGCTGGGGTAGGCTTTGCTGACAATGATCTGGACGCAGGCAGTGGCGAAACGGTCGACCAGAATGGGCGAGGACTGGGCGTAGTGGAAGAGGAGGAATTGGGAGTGGCGCGAACGGTAAGTGGGCAGGATGATATTCTCAAAATGAGCAAGAAGGAGGTCTAGAGTATTCTCTTTGTCATCAAGAGATCCAGATGTAAAAGGTATGGAGTAGTATTCGAACAGCATGTCCATCATGCAATCGATCTTTAATATATTCTCCTTGACCACTTTGACGCGCTCTTCCTCCGGGTCGAGAACTCCGTCTTCGCTCAAGTCATCTTCGTCATCCGTTTCGTCTTCGTCTCTCAGTGCAATCGCCTCCGCAGACATGGATTGGAGGATCTCTTCTTCCATTTCTTCCTCAAAGTCCTCCATGTCAACTTGGACCTGGACGTCAATTTTGACGAGCTTCTCTGTGATCAGAGCAAGGATATCTGCTCTCAGCTCGGGCGCATAGTCGATGATATGGAGCAGATTGCGAGTGTATGCGATATACGACTTGGCGGAATCCGTATTATGCGGAAAGCCGGACGAGATGATCGGTGCCAGCGCGACACTCCCAGAGGGGATCAATTGAACGATGTGGTTGATCGCGAGGTGGACTCTATTATATATCTCTTCTGTAGGGACGACGGCATAGCCAGGGAGCTTTCCCACACCGCGGGGAACTGTAACCCAGTAGTTAGCGTAGCCCCATGACAAAAAAGAGAGAGAAAAAAAAAGCCCAATCTAGATAACTACTCAGGAGAAGAGAGACGTACGCTGGCGCAAATAGCCAACTAACATCTTCAACACAGAGTTCAGGTAAGCACCTTTGGCCACCGCCAGTGTTCCCAAGAACCGGATAAACTGCTTTACATATTTTTCATCGCGACCAAGCCATTGGCTCGAGAGCACAGCGTGCACCAATCCGTTACAGTTGCCATCGAGAGCAGCCACATTAGCCTGCAAAGCCTGCAGATGATTCCTCAACGAGGTATGTGTAGGTAAATCATAAACGGGTGTCCCGTCGTCTTCTAGCGCAGTAGGATCCGCCGTGAAAATCTCCTTGATCCGATCATACGCATCGCTATCGCCCGCCAAATGTCGCTGGATGGCCCGACGAACCTCTTCTCTGACCAACGCGGCACTCTTTTCCGGAGCCGGCGACGTAGGCGCGTTAGCGGTACCTTTTGGTGCTGGAGGCTGGTCAGCAGCGCGCTCCTGACTGCTTTCGCTGGGCAAATCCATTTCAAACTTGACCCGTGTGCGCTTCTTATGAGGCTGACTTGGGCCCAGCTCAGCCACGCTCGACTCGGACGGGGAGGCAGAGATATCAGACGGAATATCCATATCAATCTTCTTTCGCTTCTGGCCAATAGCCGACGGCGTTTTCAGGATCGACTTGGACGGCTGCTGCGCCTGGTGCTGCTTGAGCATCGGTGTTGCAGGGGACGAAGGTATGGGTTGCGTCATGGTTGATGTCGCAGGCGTGCCAACAGGTGCAGGGAGAGAACCCAAGTCACACCCTTTTCGCACTCGTGTTCAAGGGCTTATGGATGGAAGCGTGGCGCGTGCAACGATTGAGTTATCTTATGCGATGCGCGTCGCTGGTTCGTGAATGAAGAGAGAGATGGAGAGATGTCAATTCGTGTTTCTGCTGAGCGATTACTGAAAAAGCGCTTCGGCCCCTGCAAGCAGATGACCGCCCGTCGAGGTGAAGGAGGATCTCGATGAGCCGTCGAGCGCCAGTCTTGTTCCGCGCTCAACGTCCTAGCTCACGCGAGATCTTGGAAGTTGAAAAAAAAAAGGTGTTGACCAGGATTAGATGGCAGTGGTGTCTCGCCACCGTTACATTTTTGGCACCAGATCAAGAATCAATGTTGAGAGAAAATGGGAATAGATCTGTGAAGATTGTCTTGAAAAAGAGAGCTGTCACAGGCTCGATAGTCTACCAAAAATTCACTGTTAGGCTGGTGGACGGCCAGGTTGGTGCGGTGAGAAAACGCGATGCTAGGCGGTGTGGCAGAATTTGACAGAACCAGTGAATGGCCGTGGGGCTTTCACCAATCCACCAAATCAACATTTTCGATGGACTTCATTCTGTCTACAACGTATGAAAGATTCGGATGAAACGATTTTTCGAATAAACCTGCATTCAAACCTAAGTTGCAAGTTTCGAGTGCTTTGACTCACATAAACGGGAAAGATTATTATGACTCTAGTTGCATTGCAAACTCAGAATGAATATGTGAAGTTTTGGTTGGCTTTCTCATCAACTCTCTGTTAAAATCCACAGACGCACCAGGCATGCCGTCGGGTCCGAAATTCAGAGTCAAAAGAGGGCCAGTTGCTCGTGTTAAAGCACCTGTAGTCCCTTTCGAAGTCGTTATATACAAAACAGAACAAGTGGACCAGGAAAAGTACGCGGGTGAGTATATACATGAGAGGTGGAGGGAGTATAAAAAAAAAAGGGAAATACAAAGTCTGTACAACCTTCAAGCGGGGGATATCAGCAAAACATACAAATGAAGCGAACCTGTTCGATGGCAGACCACATAAACCCAGCCACTTATAAAACCCCCGGTATATGTCAGATATCACAGGAACATCCAAGACAAACGTGGCGTAGAAGTGGGGCGTCAGAAGAAAACGGTGACATGGTGTGCTTAGATCCAGGCCTGACGAATTGTAGGCTCTTCGTCCGCAAATAACGAATGATACAAGTCTTCGATCTCGAGGAGATAGTCTTCGACAGAGAACTTGCAGAAGCCCTTTGACAAGAGGATCCTCTCTTCGTCGTCATCCATGATTGCTCCGAACTCCTCGGCGACTTCGTTCACTTTCTCCAGCTCCTTTCCGAACGGATGGGCGTGCAGTTCCGGAGTGTAGCGGTTCTCCTGGTCGTGGTTTACGCGGGCCGCGTGTATGTTGCTAAGCGAAGTCGGTGGGGGAGTCATCTTTGAGCGAGAGCGCTGGCGAGCCAGCTCCTGATGTGACTTCTTGGTGTGCGAGAGCGACCTCTGTGGGACCGCCGGAGTGACATTGGCGGCGGACGATGAGGTAGAGCTTTGTGATTGGCTTGCACTGTGGGTGGTGCTTGAACGCTTGAGCGCGACAAAATATGTTGGTTGATGGTTTGGTTCCGCCGAGATCGGGGACGTGTCCAGTGATGTTGTGTCGGGGGACGTCGCAGGAGTCGAGGAGCCGCGACTCGAGCTGTTGAGATCAGAGTCATCACCCCCAGTTCGGAATGAGGCTGTCGACGAAGACGCGGATTCGGCGGACGAGGTGGTGTGGGAAGGAAGGTCAGGGGCAGTGTAGGCCAGTAGATTCGTTGTCGAGATGAGTTCCGTTGGCAGCGAGATCTGTGATCGTCTGATCGTTCCCGGAGGCAGTTTGATCTGGTTCTCCCGGACAGGCATCGGCGCTGAGACTTCTGGCCGTTTGTGGCGCCTTGTGAGCGCCCTCGCAAAGGTAGCCGAGCCTGACATGACAAAATGACAGAGGAGACACACAAAGGCTTGGTCAACTGCCAACGGAGTTGGAAGGCTTATACGCAGTGTGTGGAGCGAAAAAAATTAAATCGAGTTCGTGAAGAAAGGCTTAAGATTCACGGGCTTTGTCTGCGCCAAAACAACCAAGATGGTGTAGGCTGAGAGCGGATTTGTGCCACGAAGACGGCAAAAAAAAGGCGACAAATCTCGACGGTGTTTGCGTGGTGGACGGAGATTGGAATCGTTCCGAACGCGATGTACGACTAAAACAGTAGAAAAAGGAAAACGAACACAAAAAGTGCAGACAGAGACCAGCTGCTCCGAGAAACGAAGTGAGCAAGGGGGTGGAATAATTGCGCTGCAATATTCACGCCGGCAGTACCCTCGTCGATGACTCGTGCGAAAAGGGGTCGCGGTGGAAATTTGTGCGGGTGCACTTGGCGACCGACTGTTGCGGCGAGGGCTCCCAGGAAGAAAGCGACAAAGAACGACGGTCAGGGCTTGCCTGAAACGACGAGGAGAGCAGGAAAAAGGGACGATGAACCGATGGAACCGCGTTCATCGAACGAGAAGAAGAGAGGAAGATGGAAAGGGACGAGACGAAAGAGACAACGGACTGACCGGGGGGCCTGCGCACTTTGACAACTGCCGCCCACCCATGCATCGAGCGCAACCAAGAGGACACGGAGGGGTGCAAGGGTGGGGTGAGCAGGCCCCGACTGCGCGTGTCATCCACGATCCACCGCCCAGTCACGACGCAACGCTGCTGGACACTTCGAAACACTCTCCTTGCCCCGCACGCGCCTTGGCAGGGGCCTCTGCCCAATCAGACCCGCCCTTTACCGTCGCCTTGCCGCATCCGGACTGGCGCGATCGCGTGCGGAGAGGGGGAGCATCGCCATTGGGTCACTCTCATCCTCCGTGCCTCTCCACTGCGGGCTTGGCCCCGTCCAGCCCGCTTTTGACTCCTTTTTTGCACGAGATCGTTTTGACGCAAACGGTCGCACCGAACGATGTGGACTGATATGCAGCCTATCGGGTGCAGGTGTCACGCGTGCTGGAAACATCCAACAACGGCGAGCTCGTCCTCCGTCGTGGTGTGCATGTCACCGTCCAGAGAAGAATTTGACCTGTCCCTGATCAAGTTGCGGCGGCTGGACTTGAGGGAGTTGGACTCTGCACCAGGTAGGTTGACCGACTAAAGCACGTCGGCCACGCCCGGAAGAAGGGGTTGGCCCAAGCCAACTGGCAACCGATCAATGGTTGAAACGACCCCGACCGCTCGATGAATTCGGCCCGTCTGTAAAGTGGTATTGATAGTGTCTTCTGGTGCTGGACACCATCTTCCAGATGTGGTATTGTGCACTTCATCCTACCCCGTACGAACCCTACGTCTCTGTTCTCTGTGCCACATTCATTCCGAACCGTAGATGGTTGTCATTGTTCAGTGACAGTTCAGCAAAGGTGTCACTCCCCGTTGGCACCGGCGGCTGGAGGCATTGCACTCCATCATCGAGTTTACTTTCTGGCCTGCAATATCTAATTAGACGCTGGGCCACAGTGTCAAGCGGGTCGATCATGTCTCCGCATGCCAGACAGGGACCCCTACCAAGGTCACCCAGGACGACACAGTCGCTGGTCCTCAATCTGTTTGCTGTGGAACGGCAAACTTGCCGCCTTGTTCCCTGCCATTTGACCTCACTATCCATCCGCCTTCTAAGCGCCATGGCGACTCAAGAATACTGGCTCTGCAGTATTATTTGCTGACCTTTCAACTGAGACTTTGGTGACTGAACTCCACGAGCCTTTTGCTTGCACTGCCATGACTTCCTTGCTGTTGGCATCGCAATGGCAAACGGACCATGTCCTTACAAAAGCGGGCGAATGGCCTGATGATCATTTTCCGCACCCTACTTCATGGGACAAGTTTCCCTCTATTTCAAGCAGGCCAGAGATGATCCCAGACAGGGGCAGGAGGAGAATGATATGTATGCATGTAACCATTTGCCATGAAGCTGAGAGACGCGTTCTTGGCTGTAAGTGTTGGTTTGAGGTGTGAGGATATGGGGTACGTTCCGGGAGGGTGACATGCTGTTGCTGTTCACCAGCTGCCATAGAGACAATGCAGGTTTTGAGTTTGGATGACGTTTACCGATTTAAAAATACCATCCAAATTGACCATGCTATATGAAAGCCGGTTGTAATAGTGAAAGAAAAACCTTGGCAGCAACTGGTCCATTGCCGGCGATCAAATGCTCCTGTATCCATCCTTGTAGCCCTTGGGGCGCAGGTTACCCGTGCTTGACCCGGGCCCCATGCACGAACCCACTTGAAAGTGTGCGATGACGATATCTGGTAAGAGATCTTCTGGAAGAAAGGCTGGAGGATGGGGAGGCGGTTGGGGAAGAAACACGACACAGGGTATCGCGAAACACATCAAGAATCGAGAGGGAATATAATTCCGTCAAGCGTTCGTCAAGTTCACGTTAGGACTGAGTGCATCAGGAGAAACCCAAGGCCAAGACGAGGATCAAAAGGTTGGACTGGGCCACCCTTGTGAACTCGTACTAGGCTTGGTGGTACATACTACCTACCTATGTATTGGGCAGAGCGTCTCTCTGCCGCTTTCCTGGCAATGTTCTGATGGTGAGTAAACAGGTCAGTCCATTTCATGGGAAGGTATTAAGTACCCCCACTGAGAAACTGTATTGTTCTTGACACTGCTCTGTGTCGTACCTGGTTCTTGCTTTCAAGGCCCTCAAGGCTTCTCTTCAGCTTGCTCTCTTTCGGAGCAACCTCGTAGTGCACATGTCATTTGTCTGATCGCTTTCATATCACGCTCGTTTCACTAGCCATCAAAAGGGAACAACAACGGCAACTGAAAGGTAATGATAAGAGGAAAGAAATGAGATCTACATTCCCCCCCACCCCCCACCAAGATAAAGGAAAAATTCAATGTGCAGCCTACATGATTTTTTGCCTTAATTACCCACACAAACGCCAAACAGTGTCCCCGAATCTACAAATAAACCGACAAAGAAGGGTGCTCAATCCTCATCCATCGACTCCCACCCGTCGTGGTCTGCATCCTGACCAGCAGCATCGTCATCCCCCTCGCCATCTTCGGAATCGCTGCTGTCATCCTGCGCCAGCCCAACCAAGCGTTCCTGCACGGCTTCTCCCTCTGCGGCCGACTGACCAAGTCGGGAAGTAAACGCTCGTCGCACAGCTGCATTGGTCGAGGTATCCCAGATCTGCACGACGCCTTTGCTACCCGCAACTGCAAGGCGGAAGCTCACTTCTTGGTCCGGAGCAAAGATGGTGGAGAAGACCTTGCCGACGTCGAGCTTTCGAGAGACAACCATACTGGGTCGGTTGTCCGTGATGTTCCATAATTTAACGTGCTTATCAGTCGACCCAGTCACAATGAAGCCAGGGATATGAGAGTTGACGTCAAACGAAGATACAGAGGAATCGTGGGCTTGCAGCATCCACAGCGGCTTCGCGGATTCGGGATTCGTGGATGCATTTCGTACGTCGTGGCAGTAGACCCTTCCGCTATCTGTAGTCACGTAGAAGAGATTGGAATCATGAGGATCCCATCTAACGTTCTCAACATCACTGTCTACCTTCCAACGAGCTGCCTTGGCTTCAGGGGCTCTCATGTCAGCTGCAACGACAGTCTTGTCATAGCTGCCGCTGAGCAAGATTGTCGATTCCTTTGGATGCCAATCGAGAGAGCAGATCTTGTCAGAATGATTGGCATACGACTTGGCGCACTTTGCCGTATTCAGATCCCACAGCTTCACCGTCTTGTCTGCGGAGCCGGACGCCAATAAATTCCGATGTTGTCTGTTGGCGGCCAGGGCCAGGACCGCATCGACATGGTAGTCATCATTCACCGTTTTGGACCTTTTTTTCTTCTTTTTCGACGCATCCCCGCTCTCTTGTTCCGCATCATACCCAAGAATGGCATTTGGGTACATGCAATCCACGATGTCAAGGTCCCAGATCTCAATGTCTGGTTCCATTGTCCCCACCGCAACAAAGTTGCCATTGGTGCGTTCCTTTGCAGCCTGTCCGACGGGGAAATCTAACCATTCCAAACAAAGGGGAACAGCAGGAAGCATAATATCGTGATGAACGTAAAGATTATCTGCTTCATCCTCGTAAACATAGACTTCCATATGCGCCACTTCATCCTCAACCTTTCCAGCTAGAAGAAGATTGTCCGTCGGTAATATTTGTAGTTCCTCCCTCTCATTTTCTTCGTCTTCATCTGCAGGCACAACCAAGTACGGATCCTCCTCTCCAGGCTGATGGTAAGCGAGCGACCTGACGTTGCCGAACATCATTATGCGTTCCCCATTCTCATCGACCTCGTCATCGTCATAATGCTCCAAGTCGTATTCTTTCAAGTCATCGTCTCCATCAATTGGTTGCGCCTTGTCGTCACTATCATCACTGAATATTAGTAAAGACAACCTTGGAAAACAGTAAGACAAATCAACTGGACCAGATTCACCTTTTGTCAGAATCTTTTTTCTTCTCAGAGTTTGAAGAAGAGGGCTCGCCATGCTGGTCTTCATCCATTTTATCTTCATTTTCCGCTTTGTCTTCTTTGCTCTCATTCTGCGCAGCCTTCAGGTCAAGTTTCGCATCCCTGAGCTGGTTCTTCGCGAGCTCTGAAATCCGGTTTATCTCATCTTCATCAATCTCATATTTGACGGGAAATGGCGCCGCCACTCCGCGGCGCACCCATGTAGTCGCCGTTATCATAGACATCCTTGATCACTTCAAACACGCTGCCAGGTTTTGGCTCTGTTCAGATACTGTCGCACACTTTTCCAGGGTTCATGCACACAAGTGCAGCAAGTCAACCGGCCGATGAGGACTTGTTTTTCATGTAAAAATAAAAAGACCTAGTATCCTGGATATATTCAAAATATTTTGGGAGGATAATATGACAAAAAGAAAAAGATAATACTGGTACAGTCGCAACTGATCTATCATGCCTTCCTCGCCTATATAATTTTTTTTGGGCGACGCGACGTCCACCGCCTTTCGGCAGAATTTTGACCGCCTTGGTCCTTGGCGGGAGCTTCCGCAGAACATCAGGCCAAGGCTTCCAATTGATCGAGCCAGAGCGCCTCGATTGATTTCAGATACCATGGTTTAATTGCCATATATTCGTCTTAAGCACACGCTCGCACTTTTTTGCGAAAGACTTCATCTGTGGAATTTAGCCTACAGCCACAATGCATTCGCATCTCCACACCCCATACAACATCAGTAAGTTAGCGCTGTGGCCTGATTCCTGTCAAATTGCGGCCTTGGATCATGATCGAAGACCAATGAAGCGGTTTCACTTGAGATATGATACTGATTCCTTATCTTTTTCTTATGGCAGACTGCGAAGAGATTATGACGGCACTCGACGAATGCCATGCCCGCGGTTTCTTGTACAAAGCCATTGGAGGCTGCAACGAGGTAAAGCGAGAAGTCAACCGGTGTCTGGGAAAGGAAAGATATGAGCGCGCGAAGAAGAACCGCGAGAATGCCAGAGAGAATCGGGCAAGGATTGAAAAGATATGGAGGGAAAATGGTGCGTGAGGAGTTCCTAGGTAGTTGGTCGTGCAAAAGGAAATGAGAGGAACATCGGTCCGTGGAACAGAACGAGCATATGCGGCGTTTTGGATGACGAACAACGGAATTATGTCTACCCTAGTCCTTAATACACGGTAAAATCGTTCATTTAGAATGAAACGCCTTTCCACTCTCAGCGTTTAAGCAAGGCCGATTTGTGGATTTATCTATTCAAATGTCACAACTGGCAAACGACTAATTGTATTATTCGTATCATCATGACTCGACGACCGTAGATGTATCAGGCTGTGTCGCCTCTCCACTGGATTTCTTGCTTTTATGTCTCCGCTTCCTTTTCGTCTTCGGTTTCTGATCTTCAACATCAACCGGCGTTTCTTCCGTCTTTTCTTTTGAAGCGGCAATCCCATCTGTTTTTGCGTCCGACTCTGCCTTTTGCGCCTTAGAATTCGGCTCTCGCTTCTTCGGCTTCTTCACGCTTAGCGGATTGGGCCCCTTGGCCTTCTTAGCTTTTCGTACACCAGATGCGCCATCGTCAGTTTCCCTTTTCCGCTTCCCCGTTATAACACCTGTCTTGAATTTCTCCCGCTCAGCGTTCTCCCTCACGCTCTCCGAAGCTCCACTCATCGGTTCTAGTATCATCACAGACCGCTTTACGTAGATGATGGGGACACCAGGAACTAATCGGGCGTCCCTTCTCAAATTGTAGCGCATTTGCGGAACCGGCGCCGTTTTCTGCCTTCGCTTGTCATTATTGTTCCCTTTCTTCTCTTCAGCTGGCGGGGCCGGATCGGCAGTAGCTAATATATAATGCTCTTTGTTTTTCTTTGCCTCGGGACTGGGGTTTATTAGCGAAAGTAGGCAATCGGCTTCGGGTATTGGGGTATCCTCTTCGTTGTGAGAGCAGTATCGGAGGGGAACAACAGTCGGCGGAGGTAGATGAGGAGGTCGTGATTGAGACTCTGAGGAGTTAGACTGCGACGAGGACATGACGGCTGCAAGGGAACATTTTGTGATGACTGAAGGACCCGTCAGTCGAACAATTCTGCACTTGGTCACGGTGGCACGATGATTATGAACGCGAAACGCGACACATACAAGGTTTAACTTTTCCTTGAAGCGTTCGCTCTAGGGCAGGAATCAAGTCCATTTTGAACGAGTGTACTGCTCGTAGGAAGTGGGAATCAACTGAATTAATGATCAGTAAATTAGCTGCTTCTAGAAATCGGGTAGTGTTGCGGAATCACCATACCAAGCACCTGATAAGGCTCACGAAATCCAAACGTGATTTCATATTGGTGCATCAGCTTGCGATATTTCTTTGACCTTTTTGCTCTCATTTTTGAGGCAGATACCAAGCACACGATTGTTGCGCAGAATAATGTCAAGCGCAGAATGCAAGCTGATGGTTGAAAACGGAAAATGCCTGCCAAGACCGATTGGTGTGGGCCACCAGTCAACTTTAATCGAGGTAGCTTTGGGAGCGTTTGGAGCTTCGCCGTGCTCTATGAACAATCGCACCTACTACTCCCTACATGAGTTTAAGGTAGGTTATTTGAAGTAAGGCTTATGTGTAGTAAAGGCTTGAAGTAGTAGTGTTCCCCATATCCTCATTCTATCATACAATATCATTAATTGGGTATCACATAATGCCGCATTCCCTGTACAAATTTCCAGCCAGTCATGACAGAAATGCACCATCGCCTCAAAGTCAACAGAAATATTACGTCTAGGATTCCGACGAGCACGCTGCTGTCCAAAAATACGGGTGATCATATGTCCTGTTGTCTTCTGCTGAAAGGGTCATCCGTGGCGCCCCCTGCTCTATAAGGGGTCTTGGAAGGCCATGTTCAACCGTCACATTTTCGTCTCACACACCGTGCGAGGACAACGCTAATGTCATCCATTTTCCC
This sequence comes from Malbranchea cinnamomea, assembly GCA_900128795.2. Taxonomy (NCBI): domain Eukaryota; kingdom Fungi; phylum Ascomycota; class Eurotiomycetes; order Onygenales; family Malbrancheaceae; genus Malbranchea; species Malbranchea cinnamomea. Next base: position 56,287 of record FQSS02000596.1, on the reverse strand, counting down.
TGGAATATAGATAAGTACGCAAGACAGTAGTCAAAAAATACACAGGAAGCGTACCTCCTTCGATGGCCAAACCATCTCCTAGGGCTTTTTCCATATAAGGGGTTTGTGCAAACGGATCCTGCGCAACTTCTCTTGCGGAAAGAAGGAGCTGTTGTGCGGCATAGACCATATCACCTCCTTTTCCAATGTCTGTTTCCTCAAGGGTGTGGTCCTCCTTCGATGCCCAATGTTGCACACTGTCAAGAACCACCTTTGAGACTTCGTGTTCCCAGAGGTTATCAGTGACACCGTCAGACACAGCCACAACGATATCATCTTCCTCCAGCTCAAGAACGGTAAGAACTGCATTCTGGCGAGGTGTATCCACGCTATTGGTACCCAGTTGCATCGGACAATCGAACCAGTGCCATTGTCCAGCTGTCCTGAAAAGAATCTCCTGTGTTTTCGGTCGAATCACTAAGATCTGACAGTCGCCAAGATTCGTGACGTAGACCAACGGCGTTGATGACCCATCGGCATGCTTTTGATAGTGCAGAAGCGCAGTAACACTCGTCGTGGTTCCAAACCACTCGTTCGGAGAGGCTGTCGCTGCGACGGTTTGCTCATAAGCATGCTGGAGAAGCTGGACTGGGTCCGGGCGTGGAGCATCGTCAACGGCATTCTCAACCTCACGAGCCCAGAAGTGCAGAATGAGCCTCGACCACAGTCTATCCAGGAAAACTGTCAGTTTTAAACTCCCACAACCGACATGGACATCTCTTACGCGGCATGGCCGTTAGGCCGTTTTGCCCAAGCTCCCACCCCGTCGTTCACCCCGATATAGTTCTCAGAGACGACAATCGCGTCGTCACCATTAGTAAGACCTCTAATGAGTTCGCCATTGACGGAAGGTCTCCGATCCACGCTTCGATGGTGCGTTGTCAACGGGTCTGAGAAAGATGAGGAGGGAGGAGAGACGAATGGGGGTGGGAACGGACGTGAAGGTCGCTTGGGACAAAGAGCGTACCCGGTCTCAAAACGGAACGGTGTTTTGAAAATGGCAGGAGTGTTCGTCTCAGGTGCGGGAGTGGTGACACCGTAGATGGGAGTCGCAGCGGTCCAATACGACAGCTTCCGGCGGACTATCCGGGTTGAGCCTCTTGATATCGATGAAACACGCCGAATGAAGGGGGTAATATTAACCACCATGCCAGCAGAGCTATTGCATTTCAAGCGCCTGCGGCCACAGGGATTAGAACATCCTGAGAAGGACGTTTGCTGCTGGTCAGAAAAGCCTGAAATGTGAAAAACGAAAGATTTATGAGTCACGACAAGTTTCACTGTGCTGGTCGGTTGAACTGCAAGCTTAACTGCGCTGATCGCAGAGGTTTGACCAAGTCCCCGCGAGGAAAGTAGTATTCCGTACAAAGTCAAATGATAGGAGAGCAAAATTTGCTGAAAGGAAACTGTGATTTATTTTGCTCTCGTAAGGTCGTTTGATCAAGGTGACTGGTTGACGCGTAGCAACAAAGCCTGCCATGAGCTAGCGTCGACGCAGGGATGCCTCGGTACGGAGAAACTTCAGCGGCGTCTGAGGATCTACTCGTGCCAAGCGCACCCACTACTCACACTAGCTACTCACACTACTCACACTAGTGGTGGGTGCGCTTGGCACGAGTAGTACTAGAAATGGCATGGCAACAGATGTTCACAATCGACTTAGTACTACTACTACTACTACTACTACTACTACTACTACTACTACTACTACTACTCTGTACAGCAGTTCGTCCACCATCGAACTGAAAACCTATGACATGTTGCTAAAGGATGTTACACAGCTTTGTGCTTGGTTTCATACAATGTGAATAGCAATAGTAGTATGTAGTTTGTTACATGAGTATGTACTACATGCTGATTTCTCTGAAGTCCTGAACCATGATATGCCCAATTGGGATCTCTTAGGTTGTCCAATCAACACAAGAAACCATGTCCTTCAGCAGATCCCTGAGACACCGTACACAACTTGCAGTCGCTTTTGCTTCTTTACTCCGTTCATCCTGCAACCTTGAAGTTTACATTTGGCACGGGCTTTATCTCTTCTAGGCTCAAGCATTGATCATGGAGAAGAAATCGGCTTGCGGACAGAAGTGATTATATTCAGATAATGGTAACTAGGAGCCAAGCGGTATGAGGTAGAGGGCAGTTTAAGTTGATGCCAGTCAAGAAAGAAAAATGACAAGCAAAAGCAAACCAACAGACAGTTGAGCAAACTGAAACAACTCATACAGCAATCGAAGCCAGATACAACATTCAACTGCTGCATGACATAGTGTCATCACTTGTTTGTCGGTGATGTTGACCATGCAGGCCATCAATTCACCGGCCTTGCTGCGCACTCAGTCGTACGCGAGCACCCTAATCACCGTCAGGAGGGGGAGTCGGTGGCGGTCGAGGGCCCCATGGCGGCCATTGGTACGGGCGAGGATTCGAAAAGTCAACGAGGGTCGACTTCAGGGCCATTGCGAATCCTCTAGTCAAACTGATGCGACTTCATAAAGAGAAACGATACTTCTTTGGAGAATTGTTAAAGATACTGATTCTTGACTAGGGCTCTGTTGATGTTGGAATTGAGCACTGATCATGGAACGGGGACAGGTGGCTGACTATTTATAGTCTTTGAAGGAGCAAGTGAAGAACGACGACATAGCCACTTTCCAGTGAATGGAAAGAAAGGTATTGCACTAACTTAAAAGGCGAAACGCGGCGGCCCGGTCAAGGTCATTATATTGAAGAGAGATGAGGAATGATTGAATGACAACGAGAGGTGAGGTGGAGAGTGGCCGTCGTGCAACGAGGAATGTAATGTGATGGGCTGCCGTCTCGGGACTAGCAACCGGAGAATCTAGAGGCATCAGTTTTCCATTGCGTGGTCTACAGAATAACCTTTTTTGATAGAAAAGATGTCCATCTATCTTTCTAAATACCTGAAGGGCGAGTTTTGGAAGATTGCATGGATAAGACTCCTTGAAGACTGTAGAATACGTAGATGGGTAGCATGAAGAAAAAGAACCCAAGCTTTTTAGGATGTGCAAAGTCTAGACAGTCAAGTCGCAGAGACTACTTTAAATACTCCAGGAGGTGGTATATTCCACTGTGAAGCAAAGTCCATTTCATGCAAGTATTGTCGGATTATAGCCCAGATAACATCTGTAGGACCGCTTCCCTTCAGACGATCGAGGCATGATAGATGTTTGCTATTTGTCAAAGGTGTTCCGAGCTGTCGTGTTCATGTTAAGGGAGTAAAATATGGGCGGGAAAGCCGTCAATATCGCAGGAGGAGGACAATCATACTGAAAAGCAAATATAACCTTGAGATAATGAACGAAACCATGTAGAAAACGTCAGTAGACTGCTATTTTTTTCTGTTTTTGCCCAGAGCGACTCTTCAATAACCCAAGCACGGGTAAAAACCATCTAAAGCAAATGCGAAAAAGGGGCTTCGTCGGGCTGGCGTTTCAATATCCTCAAGTGTGGGTGGTTCCAGAGTTAGCATTTTCAGGTTTGAAAGAATCGTCGAGGGTAGATTAAAGTAGCAATTGTCGCTGCTTCTGAAGCTTGCGAAAGGAGATCACTTCCTTTCTAAACCCATCCAAGCCTGCGGCAAGCATGAAGGCCATATCTGATACGGAAGATGCGCGACTCGCTCTCGACAGGGTTTTGAATATAGCTGCTGCACCATCCGAGCACCGCTCACTGAAGGACTCTGTCAAATCCACATCTACAATTCCACTCCTCAGGGCTAATCGTGCACTGCAGGGGCAGGGGCGATGGCTCTTCTCTGTACACCGTCTGGCACACGCACAGAGACCGAAACAGATGCACAATTTCTCCTTCAAATATTGATTCAAGGTCAACTGACCCTCCTTCCTGCGATGTTCCCCCACTGTGACGCCGCAAAGCGTTGCGTACGCTGCTTCACGATTCGCCAGGATATGTCGTCTTTCCAGGTGCCACTGATTTTCTGGTTTTTTTTCTGTCTTAGTGTTCTTTAAAGACCCTCGATACTTCTCTGACACTGTGGCAAGTACCATGGCAGGCGCGGTATCGTAGACGGGGTCGAGGCCACTCCATAGTCTATGGAGCAGAGAATGGGGTTGCCGGATCATAGACTGCATATTTTTGCAGAAAATTGGGGCATTTTCTGGGTGAAGTCCTGAGGCAAGGACATCCTTGACGGACTCGTTGAGGAATTCAGTCTGTTGTTGATGGATAAGTTCCTGCTCCAAGACGCTACGGATGCTGTCCGACTCGAGCAGCACAAGGCATCCTTGGAATATCAGTTTAAGATGTTTTGGTTCTGGAAGACAATTGCGGACGACGAAATTTTGGCCAGACCGAACGTTGCGGACGTCAAAATGGAAACTCTGTCGGAGTTCGATATTGCTGATCTCAACCTTCAGGCGGGCACAAACGACGTAGAACAGATCTTCTGTCGCAGCGACGAGGGCGTATGAAATATTGTCGATGAACGCAGGTTCGACTCGATCAATGTGGAACTTTATATCGGTTGGGGTATCGTCGACCTATACGATGAAGGTCAGAATCCGTCTTCCGGTGCCTGGGAAATAATGACATACCTCTGCGCCGAATGCCACTAAGATTTCCAACACGGTTTTGGCGATTCCATAAATTTTAGAGCAGAATTGAGTCACTTCTTCCTGGTTTTTCTGGCGCCGCTCGTGAAAACGCTCCGTCTCCTTCTCGTGGTTCTGCATGAGCCGCATTTTCCTTTAAGAGCCAGAGACGGAGGGTACAGAGAGTGTGTCCGAACAATCGAATAGATCAAGCATTTGACAGAATGCTCAGCTGGAGTGAGGTAAGAGAGATGAATAGTTCATTTACCGTAGACGCTCGAGGGAAATTATGGAAAATTTGCATAAGTTGTATGTTTGAGAGAGTTTGGGGTATGTAGAGATCCTGGTGAAGCAGGAGGTCTGCCGGTTGTGGGAAGTTGTGCTCGGAAATCAAGGCTGTGTGTGAATTCACTACTTGCCCTACCCCTGAATAGAGCTATATTCCCCTTTGGGGAATAATAGGGGTATTGTTAACACGGCCTTAACTCGTGCAAATGGCCAGAACCCCATAAACGAGTGCAGTGAATGTGAACACACTCACATCTTATCGTATTCATGACGTATTCAACAGAACTCGATCAATCCGGTTTCTCTTCCAATCAATGCCAAAAATGATTGATTGAAATACAGTCAAAGTCCGATCACTGGTGTTCACTCCGTGAAACTACGTGCTTTGCGCAAGGGCAAGAGCATGAAGAAATAAGAACACGTGCTTTTCAGAATGAAAATTGGTATCCACTTTGAGAACACGATGAATATGGACATTGGACGACACCGTCTTTCGTCCCCAGGGACACCGGACGGACATTGTCGAATACTCTTGCTCAAAGCAAACCATAGCGTTCTATGTAGAGCTCAGTTGTGTAAACTTCCCAGAACAGTGCGAATGAAAAAGGATGGAAACGAAAGTGAGCACAAGAAAAGGCCTGTCACAAAGCCTGGGAGAATCTCCTCAAAAGTTGAAGGCCAAATCCTACGGAGGATTTCAGCCTTGAACTCTGAAAGTCCTGCCGCTCGCAGTCTTCCTCTCCTTCTCTTCGTTTTCTGGTCTTGCACGGTTGAGTACTATACAGAGTTAGTATAAACTATTGAAGTTTCAGTGCTGATGTCTTTACCTTGAAGGAAGTCTGCTGTTCGCTTCCGCATTCTCGTGTGAATGTAAGCCTATGATTTGTTAGCTCAAAGTTTGGGCCAACAGTGGAACATGGTCTACCTTCGAAGCTTTAATGTGGTAATGGAAATAATCTCGGAAGGTTTGAATGTGAGATATGGTGTCTGCGCGTTTCTGGGGTACTAAGTGGCGTGGGAAGAGAACTTTACTGTTGGTTAGCCTAACTCATAGCTAAACTGTCACCAGCGTAGAATAAAAAACTACCGAAGGTAATATAGCCAATTTCACCATCTTGTGAGTTCTTCAGCCCAGGCAATCCCTGAAGCTCGAGGGGAGGGTCATTGCGGAAGAGGACTTGCGGCGCGTTCTGGATGGCTCGTCTTCGGACATCGACGAACTCCTGATGGTACAAACTTGTTAATTAAACGTCACAGAACAGACAATCTGAGTGGGTGCATACCTGTAAAAAAACCTTTCCGAATATCCTATCCGTCTCGTCTCTAAAAATTGTGCTGAATATCACCGCAACACCGTCATAGTTAGCCTTTAGATAGATGGCTTCCTCTTCCCGATAATGAATTGTCATAACTTGACCCCCATCTTTTATGTGCTGCGGTAAAGCTTCGAGACTGTATCTGGCAGCCTCCCCCTCCAGCTTCGAGAACTCGTCAAATGCCTTTTCGAAAGGGGCAGCCATCACATTTCGCCTCATGAGGGCGATTCGTTGAATCAGCTGCTCTCTGGCCTCGGACTCAGCAGGCAGGTTCTCGAGATCAACAACAATCGAGAAGTCATATCCAGCTTCAGGAGACACGATATATGGACCATATTCTCTCTCAAGGACACTCTGCGCACCATACTGTACGAGTTCGCGAAAGCACTTGATAGATATAGAGATGAGAATCTTCGATTTTGATTCGGGTGTGGAAACATGAAATGTAACGCCGTCAAAATCGGAAACGATCTGGTCGATGGACACTGGTGGTGCGCTGCAACCAATGTCAGCTGGCTTTCTTTGGACGTCCAAATGGTGGGGAAGAGTGTAAGGTTACCCTGAGAATCGCTCTGTCAGGAGCGACTGTAGGAGTGTGTTTTGGTAATCTAGCAACAGCATTGTATCCAGCAAAAGGGCAGTCCAGTATAAAGGTCCAATGCGTACTTTGGCCGCTTAAGGGAGGCCGTTCAATTGCTGGCTTGCGGAAGTGAAGTACCCAGTACAAGCCGCGAGAGTGACGAGTGACGCCTACGCAACAACCCTGCCATTGGCGTAGTGACGGGTAAACTTTTCCCCGGCAGCATTCATCCAGAAGCGCGACGGGCGTTATGATGAACTGAAGATGGGATATACCAGAGCGTCACGAGAAAGGGTTTCAATTTCCGGAGAAAATGGTGAAATCATATTTGTAAGTTTCTATTCTCCAAGGACGTCTTCTACATTTCTTGGTAACGAAAGGAACTAATGCGCATCGCCATTGCAGAAAATTCGAACCCTCTAAAACTTTTGGCCTCGTTACCTCCGCCTCCTCGAACACCGTCTGGGCAAAAGATGAGAATAGTTCAGATTTGGCCTCCAATACGGGTGCTGGTCGTGCGATCGTTGGCGCCGGGGAAGAAGTGATATGCTGGGATATAAAAAAGGGTGAATTACTGAGTAAATGGCGCGACACCCACTGCACAACGCAAGTTACTGCGATTGCGCAAAGCCGAGTGGATGAAGATATATTTGCTGTCGGGTACGGGCGGCGCACTCCCATTCACCCTCTACATCATGGATGTGGAAGCTAAAGATTTGCAATAGTTACGAAGATGGCACTATCCGCTTATGGGATTCCCGACTTGCGACCGTCATGATTTCTTTCAACGGACACAAGAGTGCCGTAACGCAGTTGGCCTTTGATCAAGGAGGCGCACGCCTGGCCAGTGGCTCTAAAGATACCGATATCATTCTTTGGGATCTAGTCGCGGAGGTTGGGATTGTGAAGCTACGCGGACATACCAACCAGATTACATCTCTGAATTTCCTGACCGGCTATGATCCGGACAGTGACAAATTACAACCTACGGATGATCATGCTGGTTTTCTGTTATCGACAGGTAAAGACTCTCTCATTAAGATCTGGGACCTCTCGTCACAACATTGCATCGAGACACATATCGCTCAGAGCAACGGAGAGTGCTGGAGTCTTGGGCTTTCTCCTGATCAAAGTGGATTCATCACTGGAGGAAACGAAGGAGAACTTCGTGTATGGTCTATTGACCCCACCGCCATGCGCGACGTTGCCAGAGAAAAAGTGGGAGTGGATACCAGGAAGATTTTGACCGACAGAGGCAACTTGTATCGCCAAGGAAAGGATCGAACTATCGGCATCCATTTCCATCCAAAACTAGACTATATAATGGTGCATGGGTCAGAGAAGTCTGTCGAAATTCTGCGCATAAGATCCGAAACAGAGGTGCAGAAGAGCTTGGCTAGGAAGCGAAAGCGCAGACGAGAAAAGACTGGCGATCAGAACAATGAAGAAGCAGACAAATTCACACCAATCGTTGAAGCTCCTCTGACAGAGATTTTTGTCCCCTATGCGATTGTGAGGACAGGTGGCAAAGTTCGTTCAGTTGATTGGATCAGGCAAAAAGGCTTGCAGTTGCTAGTCGCTTGCAATAACAATCAGCTTGAGGTTTACAATGTGATGCATGGTGATAAGAAGAAATTAAAAGAAAAGGGAGAGATCGATTACAGCCGGACTTTTTCTGTGGAAATGCCGGGTCATCGCACTGACATCCGATCGCTTGCCCTGAGCTCTGACGACCGAATGCTTTCGTCCGCGTCGAACGGTAGCCTGAAGATATGGAATGTTCGGACACAGACTTGTCTAAGAACTTTGGAATGTGGCTACGCCTTGTGCTCTGCGTTCCTTCCTGGTGATAAGATCGTCGTGGTGGGCAATAAAAATGGTGAACTTGAGGTCTTTGATATTGCAGCTTCGACGCTCTTGGATACTATAAAGGCACATGATGGGCCGGTTTGGGCGCTGCATGTCCATCCGGATGGCAAGTCTATGGTCACAGGGAGTGCAGATAAGACGGCGAAATTTTGGAATTTTCAAGTCGTCCAGGAAGAAATCCTTGGTACGAAACGAACGATGCCTAAGCTCAAGCTCGTCCACACTAGAACTTTGAAGGTGACCGATGATATTCTTAGCCTTCGGTTCTCTCCAGATGCGCGCCTCCTGGCGGTATCTCTCCTAGATAATACCGTCAAGGTGTTTTTCGTGGACACTTTGAAGCTGTTTTTGAATTTATACGGCCACAAACTGCCTGTTCTCAACATGGATATTTCCTACGACAGCAAACTAATAGTGACTTGCTCGGCGGATAAGACTGTTCGCCTCTGGGGATTGGACTTTGGTGACTGCCACAAGGCATTCCTTGCCCACCAAGACAGCATCATGGCCGTTGCATTCGTTCCTCATAACAAAGAGGGGGATGGCCACAACTTCTTCAGTGCTAGCAAGGACCGCTTAATCAAATGTTGGGATGGTGACAAATTTGAGCAGATACAGAAGCTCCAGGGCCACCATGGAGAGATATGGTCTCTTGTTATAAGCCACTCTGGAGACTTCATTGTTACAGCAAGCGCCGATAGGAGTATTCGAATCTGGCAGCAAACGGATGAGCAAATTTTCCTGTCAGAAGAACGAGAGAAGGAACTGGAAGAGCTTTACGATGATACCTTGGCCACTACCCTTGATGACGAGAAAGCTGAGGGCGAAGACAAGCCCGAAGCAGTAGCCGCTGGCAAACAAACAATAGAGACTTTGACAGCTGGTGAAAGAATAATTGAAAGCCTCGACCTCGGCATGGAGGACCTCGCCCTGATCCGAGAGCATAACGAGAAAAAAGCTTCGAATCCCAACATCGCACCCCCACAACGCAACCCCGTATACCTGGCCCTAGGGAATATTCCTGCGGAGCGCCACGTTCTCAACACACTTCAGAAGATTCCGGCAGCATCCCTCCAGGACGCTCTTCTCGTACTCCCGTTTTCCAAAATACCCGCTCTGTTTACCTTTTTGAACATCTTCGCCAGCAAAGGATGGAACATACCGCTGACCTGCCGCGTCCTCTTCTTCATGCTGAAGACTCACCACCGCCAGGTCATCTCGAGCAAACTTATGAAGCCGATGCTCGATGACATACGGGTTAACATCCGCCACATCCTCCAGAAACACAAGGATGAGATGGGCTTCAATCTTGCAGCGCTCCAGTTCATCAGCAACCAGGTGCAAGAACGGGGCAAGTCTGATTATGTCGATGAAGAACTTTGGGAGGAGCAACAGAAAAAGGATGTTAAAAAGAGGCAGTACATTAGCGTGGCATGAGTTGAATGATGCTTATACCCATTGTAATGGTTTGCGAGTTAAACTGGAGTAGCGCGATGCGTACTACATGGTTTTACCGTGCACTTGTTTGGTCAGGAAGCAAAGAAGGTTTTGTACTTGTTGGATTATTGGGTTATAGAAAAAAGTTTGGCGCTCGAATTGACAATAATGACACACTGCAATAATTGGAATTTTTCAAATGAACCATCAACTAATCTAGACCAGATATCTGACAACCCTCCGTGTAACGCCGATACGCGGAGCATGATGTGTATGCGACTGGATAATATCTTCTGTTTTCGTGTTCAAATATTTCTTTGCATAAGTTTCTACCTTTCATGGCCTGGAAGAGCGAAAAGTCCGGGCCCGAAAAATGGCCAATATCAGTACCATCGCTGTCAAGGCAGTTTAACCAGGGAAATGAAGCACGGAGAAATCAAATCCAACTGTAAAACGAACCCGGTGTCAGTGATCAATGTTTCCCAGAAAAAGAAATCAAATAGCAAACTGGTCAAAAAACAACACGAAAAAGTCACGACCCAGCTGGCCAGACACTGACCCCTTCTCTCTAGAAATATCTAGGAAAGAAGGAAGCCAGAGTCTAACAGCAGGAAACGATGAGTTTTCCGGGGGCCAAACAGAAGAATTTTCAGTAGAACCTTTCTAAGCACCGACGACGGATCCGTCCCTTCTAGCAGAGTGCTTCAGGCTGCGACTCGGAGAAAATCCCACCCACATGTGGCGATGCAAGGCAGGAGGTCGAAGTCTGGCTAGAAAGACACCCTTTACGCCAGGAGGTTCATACTGAGGGAAGTATGAAGACGGTCCGCCATACCTCTTCCGGCTCTTCCTAAATAAATTTTTGGTTCTTGGGAGATCATCATGAAGAGTTGTTTGGAGGAGCAAAGGCGCAAGCGCAGGATAGGAAAGCAGCAAGGGTGAAGGGACTGGGACTCACATTAATTCAAAGTCAAGCTGTTCAAGTTTAATATTATTGCAACGGTGAAGGGATGGAAGAAAATAGTGCTGTGTGCAACTGAGTTGGAGAGAAAAATTGTAGTGGAACACAAGATGAGATCTGAAGCTGATTTAGACTTCAACTATATCACGTGATAATTCCCAAGAGATTGGAAAAGACACGAGTGAGCTTGCAGTAAACTCCTGAAGCTAGTTACTACACGGCCTTAGGAAAGAGTGGTGTTAGAACTGACACATAAAACTGACTATCAACGGACAAGACAGGTTTTCTGGTAGAGTGAAAAAGTATTCAGAGCAAATAATAGGGGCAATTCACACCGGATAAAAGATGGTTTTTTTCAAATCTCAATGTTCACACTACCACTCAGCCAAATGCAAGGTCGCCAACGACATGCATGCTAAGCTAGCAGAAAGGGAAATAAAAAATTAAACATATGAGTACCCCATATTGCACGGTGGAAAACAAATGAGAGAAAATAAGGTCGGAGCAACAAAAAGCAGATGGCAGTTGTGCCTATCATGTGCCCTTATCTCTCATTTGTTAATCCTCGATGGTGCGGGCAGGCGTTCCTTTTTGCCAGGAGATTGGCTTGCTCGTTGAAGGAGTCCCTTTACACCTTGAGAGATATGTCAATTGATAAAAATTCCCCCAGGATGACGAGCGCTGACCCTTTTGAGTTTTAGAAACGTGTGAGTTTTCATTTCTCACCTCGAAAAAAACTAGGAACTATTGTTGTTGTATGTGTAAATTTAGCAGCCTGCTCGGTGCAAGTGTCCAAAGTCTATACCCAATGGCGCCATCATCCAAAGTCCCAAAAGTGGCAAAAGCTTCTAAAAACCAATCCATACACCTCCGCTGGGTATAAATAACCAGTGCATTGTTAGAAATCATATCATAAAAGAGATGAGAAGCAGGGGATATAGCTCTCACAGACGCTCAGGACAAACCTCCCATTGTTCCACACAGAGTACAAGTCCACCACTTGGCATCCATGAAGGTGCCGCACGACTGACATACCCAGCCAAGCGGCTTTTGGGCAATTTTCTCATCCAATTCCAAGATCAACTCCGCAGCAGATTTCCGCGACTTCTGGCGATTTGTTGCAGCAGCAGGACCTTGATGGCGCTGTGGACGGTTTCGATGACCAACAGGATCATGTTGCGAAGCCTTTGGTGCAGGCCGTTCAGAACAGCAGGCATCGCAACAAAGAAAGATATCAGGGTTCAAGAATGTGCACACCGGGCATTCCCAAGTTCGCTCAGTGGTGCTGTTGCTTGGTGGGGATGGCAATATCACAACGTCATCATCGTCAATAACTTGCTGAGGTGGGCGGCCGCCAAACGGAGGAGACTTTGGACGAGCGCAATCATTAGAAGTCGACGGAATGGGGTTGGGGCCACAATCGGGATCAGAAACTGGAAGTACGAGTGGAACTCCGTCCTCGTGTTGGGGAGTACGCTCAGGACACCCTGCTACCACTTTCGTTCCATTGTCCAAAGTAATAAAAGGCGGAGTGGCGGACCTTCCAAGTTTCTGACCAGAACCTGCCCAGAGAGTCCGTCTTTCTGCAGCATTTGCGGCAGCCTCACGAAGCGAATGGAACCAAATTGGTCCAGCTCCACCGACGAAGCCCCCGGGGAACCGACCGAGACCACCAATGGCAGGAGGGCCACGACCACCAAGACGGATCCCTGGACCATCAAACCCTTCTCCCCGGAAGCCGTTCTGGATTAGCTGATGCCGTTCACGACGATATAGCTCCCATGTAGCTCTAAATTGGGGTCCATGGTCACCACACGTGTTGTGTGCGAGCCTGGGATACTGTTGTTAGCAGACCAGCACGGAAGAGCAGTTGATGACGGGCCATCTGTGACTCACTCATGAAGGAAACTATCAACAACAGCTTCAAGTGCAAGGTATTCATTCTGGACTTGTACAGCCCGAAGGCGAAGACAGATCGTTTCACCCGCGCCATAGTTGACACCAAGTAGGTTTGCCTCTGCCGGGTAGAACTCTCTCAGATTGCCCACGCGTAGGTTGTACTTGCGCATAATGGGCTTCACCAGAGAAACAACTTTTCGCAATCGGGACAGCGCGAAATCCGGATCCGGCATATTCTGCAAAACTTCATACCTGCCGATATAGGGGTCCATTTTCAGGACTGTTTCAGGAAAAAAAATTGTATGGGTGGTAAGGATGCTAGGATCGAAAAGAATATGTACGAATCTAAAAAGAATGTGTGCCCGACTGCTTGGGGTATGGCGTAAGGGGCTATTATCCTTGATACTAATGAGCAAGAACAATGATACCAAAATTAGTAGAAGCGGAGGGCCAGAGCAGGCTTATATAGGCATGATGACACGAGTGACAAAGATCCAAGGTGTGACACGCTTTAATGGCATTGGCAAGCAGCAAGTACAGTAACTATGTACTCTCGCTCCGTAGCTTTCTCAAACAAACATCACTTGACTGCGCTGTTTTCACAGGAACAGGGGAGTTGTGGCGACGAGGCGGTCTACTACCGTTTGAGGCTCAACCATCACAAGTCGAGCGACAAGCAGCAGCAAACGAAGCACGAAAGACGCGTCGTAGGTAAAAACATCAACTTCTGAATTGATAATGGGGATTAGTCGTACACGGTAATAATTGAATTTTCCAAGCCAGGCACCCGGGGAGCTTATCGAAGTTGAGACTAAGCATCTTGGCGCCTTGGCGGAAGGGCCGGCGTTTCATTGTTCCAAGCCGCATCCGGCAGGATGGTGGCAACGAAGATGTCATACTGTGAACAATGGACACCAATTCGGAGGGAATACATTTCCTCAAAGAAAACCCCTGGAAATCGGTAATTTACCAAGTGTTATATATAGTTACGAATTGCTGGGATATATAGCAGCAGTGGTTGAGACCTTACGATAAGTGTCTGGCAGACGGAATGACCAGTGACGACGAGTTTTTCTTTGACTATGTAAGTGGGACAAACCGCGAAGCACCAAACACTACGACGAGGACTTCAAACGCTCGCGCTCACAACTGAGTGTCAAACGCTGACTGCCATGTAGCTCGCATCGATTCCGAACGATGTCAAGCGATATTCTATGCAAGTTGCAGAGTCGATTGACAGACATGTAGATCGTGCAGCTACCGTCGTTCGAGACACCCTCTCTCAGCAGCACTGGATCCCCGTGTCCATCCGGCCCGCCAAACAAGCAAAGTTCAACTCCTCGCCCATATCTCCTCCAAAATCTTTTTTTGGCCAAGCGTGTGAATGGATATCGAATCATCGTGCTTGGACAGCCGCTGTGTTGGCATTCGTTGGGACCGGAGGGTTGATGATATACGGCTCACGAAAATTAAGTGTCCGGAAAAGGAAGGCGAGGAGAGCTGGCAACGGCGCAAGAAAGGAAATAGTTGGTATGCATTGCTACTAATCAAATTTCACACTTGCGCGTGTACTCCAGAGGTGGCGTGCTGCTAACTATAAATTACTAGTCATCGTTGGATCACCCCACGAGGCAATTACTAGATCTGTCGCCAGTGATCTTGAGCGTCGAGGGTTCATTGTTTTTGTGACGGTTACTTCGACAGAGGAAGAACGCATCGTTCAGAACGAGAGCCGAGAGGATATTCGCTCGTTGTGGCTGGACCTAGCAAATGTGCGTGTCGTCGTCAATTTCCCGGAACTAAATTCATCCCGTTGTTCTTGCAAGAGGCTAACATAGCAACGAAGACTCCATCGACTCCGTCCGAGATTCATCCTTCTCTCTATGTCATCCAAACATTAATAAGCCATCCGCAGGTTCCCACGCCTGGAGTGCAGCCCCATCTATGCCAACTGACCGGTCTTGTCCTGATCCCTTCGTTAAACTATCCTACTGGACCAGTTTCCACCATTCCTGCCTCAAGTTGGGCTGATATTATCAACACCCGGTTTTTATACCCGATCCTGGTAACGCAGCTTTTCTTGCCGCTTCTTACGATGAAACAGCACAACAGTTCTATCGTACTTCTCTCGCCTTCGATTCAATCCTCACTAACATCACCGTTTGCAAGCCCGGAAGTTGCAATAACCCGTG
Organism: Malbranchea cinnamomea; assembly: GCA_900128795.2. Taxonomy (NCBI): domain Eukaryota; kingdom Fungi; phylum Ascomycota; class Eurotiomycetes; order Onygenales; family Malbrancheaceae; genus Malbranchea; species Malbranchea cinnamomea. The sequence continues at coordinate 41,129 of FQSS02000596.1, read as the reverse complement.
GACTCTCCGGGTTCGCAAACAGCCTGCGGCAGGAACTTCGTGCCCTGGAACCTGCTGCGGGTAACTACATCGAAGTGATCGAGCTAAAGTTGGGAAACATGGACTTTGGACGTCAATTCGGCAGTGGCCGCAGCCAGAACAAGGGTACGGAGGTTCTTACTTGGCAACCCCAGCAACGTGCGCTTTATGGCTCTTCGTATCTGTCTGCCATTGATAGTCGCTTCAGATCTGGCACAGGAAGCAAGGAATTCCGCGGCACTCCGGCTCGAGAACTACACTTTGCCATATTCGATGCCCTTGCACCATCACCCAAGTCATGGCGTGGTAAAAGGCAACGAAAAAAGCATACAGTTTATGTTGGTAGAGGAGCTAGGACCTACGCAGTGATTGGAAATATCCTCCCCAGTGGCTTCCTTGGGTGGATGCTTGGCCTGCGGACTGGGTACGTTGGCTCCCTGACTGATGCAGGTTTCGACGATGCAACCAGCAGCAATGGTGAGTCGACCTGGGAGAAGGTCGCTTAGTCTTCTGGTGTTCCGGCCGTGTCAGCGATCTTGCACGATAGTATCCACACCCATCGCCTTCTTCCAACATTATGCCCTAAAAATCCAAATCCTTAATGTGTATATATGCAATTCCGCTCCTCCCTTCGCCGAAAATGTCATTGGCATAAATAGGTTCTGAGTCGGACAATGGAGTTTGGTGGAGGGTCTATTTTCTGGCATTTGTCCTTACTAGGATGGTGTTCTGCATCTATTTTAATATGGTTGGATCTTCACAACTGATTTTCAATAGGTAAAGTTGGAACAGAGCATGATACGATCTTCCTACTTCAAGACAGCATTTCATTATCTTTGGTACTTTAACGTGAAATGGTGGCTGCGCTTCTAAGTGCTGCATGCTGGACTGATGAATAGGCCTTCCACTTCAAGGGTAGTGAAGGGGCATTTGAGCTATAAAAACTCCAAGCTTCCGGCAAGCCGCACCGTGACTCCTGTCGCTTTGAATTCGGGCATAAAGCGACATCAGTAACCCAAGCAGAAAGCAAAGTATGAAGTTTGCAGAACGCGCGGCATAGGAGGGGCACCTGAATTGGCACAACTTTACGGGGCATTTACCACTCATCACCCGACTCCCTTTCGTACACGCTGTGACGCACCAGCAGCTCCTTGATCCAAGCGCACGACTACTATCTGGCAGAACGTAACCAAAAGTGGCCCAGACAACCAAGCTGACTTCAACCGCGAGGGGTATCCCTGAACACCAACCCAGTGAAGGTTACGAACAAAGAAATCAAAGCCCAAACTCCTTGTTAAAATGACTCATGGTACATATAGATATAGTGTTTCTTTATGTAGAAAGTTTCTACTTCCACCCATGCATCGCCATTTCCGCATCTCCGCCCGAAGTCCAATACCGGGCTCGCGCCCACTTCGTGATCTGCGATGTCCAGCGCCGCCGTAGCCAAATTATGAGCCAGTCGATTAGGAAGATAACGACGGTAACTCCCAGGATGGCAAAGCAGTACCCTGCCACGCGACTTCTATGCTCGCCATTCGCCCCTGGGTCGAGGAAGGAGTACACGTAGAAACCCTGAGCAGCATAGGTAATGTAGGCGACGGCAAGGTAGAGGAGGAGGATCAGGATGAGGAAGACAATGTGCAGGAGGGGCGGAGGGGTGGTTGTAGTAAAGATAATCTCGAATAATGCGAAGACCGCGGGGAGTATATGGGTTGCAACCTAGCAGATGTCAGCGCATATTCGAATCCAACATGAAAGATCGCGTCTGAAAACGAATTACTCAACGCACATTTCTCCAGGCGTCAAATACGATAGGGAACCATATCCCATCATAGAGAAAAGACCAGTATATAATTGTGACGACGAAGGGGAACGTGATGATTGTGGAATAGTACAGACTATGCAATGCACGCAGCGCTCGCGGCCACTTGTGGAATAATACGGATTGGCCAGTCCTGTAGTAGAGGAATGTATGAATCGACGCAAAAAGGAAGTAGAATGCGACGCCCCAGAAGGTCAGGTTGGTGAAGAAGCTGAAGGATTGACGGCTGTCAAAATGCTGGCCATGCGCGCCATTCCAGCCAAAAATGGTGAACAGGCTGGCAAAGACGAAGGCGCAGATGAGGGCGCGGATGCAAAAGAGAATCAATGGCGGGAATATCCAAGAGGTTTCGAAGGTGTGGAAGTAGTCATCTGACGGGTCGGCGCCCATCAGGCTCACGAAGGAGCAACGCATCGTGTCGTTCTCTTGTTCGTGTCTTCAACTTCTTTTCTCGCTGAGAAAGAAAATTAGTCGACCTGCAGATACCTCATGCATGCCAAAAATAGACGACAGAGTACTGCGCCTACATATAGTCGCCCAGGGACTTCAGGAAGTTTGCTTGAACCATGGGCTGGCTGCAACGCAGGTGTCACGTCCAGCGCTCCCGCACCAGATTGCGCATTATCGAGTGAGCCCAAAATTATCAAAATTGTCTTTAGCTAGAGATCTCTAAGTTGTTGTGCGCTTCATGGAGAGGAGTAGCGTCAATGAACCCTGTGTTGTCAACTTGCTTCGCCTCCAAATGCGTTTGTTGGCGTCGTCACTTCGTGTTTGATGACAGCTAAGCCGCATCATTGCCATCCCTCGTTTACCAGACTTGCGGCGTGCTTCACTTCTCAGCAAGAGCGGCGGTTTTGGTTGAACTATCTCAACTGGTCGACCTCGAGGAAGGAAACATGTTGCGACGAAGCCCAGTTTCTACCGAGAAGCAAGGGTGTCTTGCTTTCTGGTTCGTCCCGTCCCTCAACCTCGGGTCGTCCCAGGGGTAGGCCTCAGTCGCAACTGTGGAAGAGCGAACCAGAACCAACGTTTTGGTGCTTTGAAAAGTTTCAAACGAAAAAGGAAAAAAAATAAAAAAAAAATAAATCAAATCTGCAGCATTGCTGCTTCACACTGTCTGCAACAGTCTGAATAGGCTGTACTCCGTAGAATTGGTGACAATAGGTGAGGAAATTATGAGGCGAGTACTCTACTCTTAAACTACTTTTTGCTCCATCACAAGTTCCTCCTAACTTCGCCACATCTGAGTAGACCTCTCACTAGGCCCCAGGGGTTCTGAAAGCAGAGATACATAGTAGTATGCATCGAGCTCCCTAGAGATATGCCTTCAGCAAGAGACTCGTGGAAGAAGATTTCAGTTGGGTACTCGAACCGCCCTGCTTCTTCAGTTCTCAGGCACCTCGAAAAGCGGCGGAGATGGCTGGCCTTTACTATGTGCAGTTGAAACGGGGTGAGGGGACGAGAGTCATTGTGATTACCAAGTCGGGCTGGAACCCCTGATTGGAATCCTCGTTCAAAACGCTTGGCCCACTTTTGGCGTGCGTGAGCGTCCATCACCCTTCACGCCCGTTCCCTCCAAACCTCCCGATTTGCACTGCCAGAGAAGGGTTGGCATTGTCAAGATATTTTTGGCGTGCCCTTGCTTTGAAGGGCATGATGATTCCTCAACCGGATGCTGTCGACGGCCGTCTGCGCATTCAACTCAAGCCCGCATCGATCGCGAGAATGCGAACAGTTTGATTGGCTTTATTTGCCCACCCGAGCAATTGCCCATCCGTTTCAAGGCATTCTTTATTTCTTTTTTTCCCCCGTCTTTCTCCAACTCGCAGTTGAGCGTGCTGGATACTGAGAAAGAAAAGGTACTTTGTAAGAGCTATAATGGTATGCTCCTTTCGACCTTCGTGCAGCGCGTTGCTGATGCAGTATCCCTTGATAGTGATAACCTCGATAACTTCACCTTCCTGAAACCTCCCCCGCAGACCGCCCCCGTTTCCTTTCCTTGTGTCTCAGTGTTCCCGGCGCCCGCTACATTACTCTGAAATACCAGTTGATCTTTCCCGTCGATGCGCGAAAGTTTGTATTATTATTCCTTCGGCTGCTTTATAATCCAATAATTACGAGCATTCTTGTTTCCCACGAGGTTGGCTCAGAGACGTTCCCTTGTCGTACTGTGAGCATTTCGAACATGGCCTTGGGGGGTGAAGAGACTGTCGAGATGCAAGCTCCTTCGAAGCCGCGGAGCGGTAAGACTACTCCCCGTGTTGAGCACTTTGACGGCGAAATCCCGCCGGCGCTCTCTCCGCTCGACGCATTTGCCCTCCAGAGCAGATTACTAGCAAAACAATTCGAAGAGTCGAGCAAAGCTGGCCGACGCTTGAGCAGACTTCCTCCATCGAGTATTGCCCGATCTTTTTCGCAACCGCGACCGGGTTACTTCCGTTCCATATCATCAGGGGACTCCCACAGGCCTCCACCTAGTCCTAAATATTGGGGAAACAGAAACAACCCAGAAATTGAAGAGCCCAGAGTTCGACCAAAGTCCCAACATCCACAGCTAAGTGATGCACCGAAAAATGAATGCGATGATTCTAACTCCAACCTTCATTTGCTCCCGCGCCCCAACTCCCCAGCGCGCCGTACAGAGTCTCTTGAGCCATTGACGGATAAGGAGGATCATGCGGACCAGAAACAGGAGAAAACGACTGGTATTGGTTCAAGTGGTCTATCAAGTCAGTCGTTCCAAGATCCATTCTCCTCAGCAACAAAAGCCAACGCGTCCAACAATCTGGCCCCGTCGTCAATTCCACGACCAAGCAGCAGTCCTGGGCTACCGCCTCCTGAGAGCTCTGACGATGATTACTATGCTAGCTCCAATGCCGGTTCGACCTTTTCTAAATCACGCAAGATGTCTTCCAGCAGCGGCGTGTCAATGCCACCCCAGTCACCGATGCCATCTTCCAGTCGACAACACCCAGAGTCTCCGTCTCCGCTGTCTGACGTCGGCAGCATGGCACAGAGTCTCCCGAAACCGACTTTCAACTTTTCGCGACCACTCAGCCGCTCCAGCACCACACTCTCTCTACCAACTCCTCTTGTCCCAGGACGCTCTAGATCTCCGCTGGGGCCGCCCAAACAGCAAGGGATGCAGCGGGAGCGGCGACCACCCCCCTTAGAGCTTCCCACGCAATACGACACTGATACCAGCGAAGTAGAGAATGATCAGCCGTCAGCAACGTATATTTACTCAAAGTATTCCCTTCCTCGAGGACGAGAAGTGTCGAGGGATTCTCTCATTTTTAGCGGGCTGCAAACGCCACACTTTGAATGGAAGGAACCCATTTTTGACAGCCCACCGGCGCGGAGCGCGACTGCACCAGGAGGTGGAAAGACTCGAAGTCCATCGCCACAGTCGCCTGCGCCCACCGTAATGCCGAAGTCCCCTATGCCAAAATCGCATTCCGCGAGGGCACGGGCTAACAATGGTGCATCTGAAGATCATTTATCACGACCCGACCCTCCAAAACACTCCTTCGACCAGGGTCCAGAGATTATGTCGGTCCGACCCATAACACCTGATGGTAGGACAAAGGATGAACCGCAGCCTGCACGGGCGGATGACGGTGCCAAAACACCCTCAGCAGACAGCGAAGCTACAGTTCGCCCTCGAAACAACCATTCAGAGAAGAAAACAGCCATGCAGCTTACAGCAAATGAGCATGTTGAGTTGGGCATTGCCTGCCATGAGAAGGGGGCCCTCCAAGAATCTACGTATCACTTGCGGCTCGCAGCGATGCAGAATCATCCGACAGGAATGCTTCTTTACGCCCTCGCCTGCAGGCACGGGTGGGGAATGCGCCCTAACCAGAAGGAAGGGGTCCAGTGGCTTCGAAAAGCTGTTGATTCCATTGGTGTTGATATTAATAGCGTCGCCGGTCTTCCCGAGCCACTTCGAGGGAAAGACCTCCAAGAACAGAAAGCTCGCCAGGCCCAATTTGCACTCGGCATCTATGAGCTTGGGGTCAGCCACCTCAACGGATGGGGTATCGAGCAGGACAAGGCTCTAGCCCTACGATGTTTTGAGATCGCGGGTAGTTGGGGTGATGCGGACGCCTTGGCGGAAGCCGGCTACTGTTATGTTGAAGGAGTGGGTTGCAAAAAGGATTTGAAAAAGGCTGCAAAGTACTATCGTATGGCAGAAAGCAAAGGGATGAGCATAGTTGGCAACAGCTGGTATGTTTCTACGTGAATGGACCCCTAGTAGCTTAACACGTTAACTAACATACCGTGACCTTTCTTTCCCCCCTTTTAGGATCTACAAAGATAAATATATGTCTGACGACGAGAATACCGAACGATCTTCCGGCCGAAAATCAAACAATGACGCGGGAAAGAAGCCACGAAATAAGTCCAGAACACGAAGTATCTTCGGCCGCAAGAAGTCTGCAGCGCATGGAGAATCATAGTTGTGAGATATCGGTCATTATCTCAACAGATAATTCATGTACGACACGAAACTTTTAGACACTTCCTTCTTCACCCTCTTCAGTCTTTCCCCTCAGATTTCCTTGGTCTATTATATTCCACTGCGTGTCGTATGGGATATTTTTAACCCATCCCCCTTTTCTTCTTCCCTTGTCATCGCGCAAACTGACGTATTGACCGCATCAATACAACTGGCACGAATTGCAGCCATGTCATCCTGTCAGCCCGGCATTTTCACAGGGAGCGCTTAAGAGTCTGTACGACCACTGACCTGTCTTCTCGATATTTCGTTTCTCTGTCTATACTTTTTCAATACCGAGGCTGGTCCTAGCCTTGGTTTTTGGTTTTAACTCTTCTCTGTCCTTATTATTCCCATACCCGACCGCCCGTCACGGTTTCCTTTTTATTGGTTTTCTTCGACCTGGTTGTTTTTTCGCCTGTTGTTCAGTAACTTGGGTTCGCCTTCAGGAAACCCTTGAACTTTTCTTACAGTTCTGCCTGTTTCTTATACCTGGGCACTTGAATCTATTCTTTACTTCATACCTTCGAATTTTGGATATTGTGATTTATTTGATTGACCCCACTACTCTTTGGCGGCACACTACCGCCTTCTTTTGCTCTATCTTGGAATAGTTTTTAACTATATATACTTGCTGGTCCTGAAAAATCTGGAAAAACACTGTGGATCATACCTATAAAGTGCCGAGTTCTCTATGCATGCTAGTCATCTCACTTCTCCCTTGGAATTCTTTTACTACAACAAGCTGTTTACATACTTCTGAGTATACTCTTCAAGGTTGTTTCCGTGTTACCTGTCCCAGTATGTACTATGACACAAGTGGCTTGGGGCTGCAAGTTGCCGACTCATTCCACGGAGAACCTCAGTCAGCGTAGTACTTAGTTCTGGAGAGATATTGGAAACGGACCAGGATCGTCCAAAGGTTGAGGGCTTGGTTATTACCCTGGGTCTCCTCATTGATTCAGCGCTGGATGACAATCCCCACCAAAAATCCGAAGACCACCGTGCGGCCATATCGTATGTTGAGACAGTCCTCGAGCCATGATGACTGCGCGAGAGCCGCGACTGACCGTTGACATATGGAGCGCCCACGGGGAAATACAGTTACATGAAGCGCCTGGGCGACCTCCTCCCGGAGTACCCTGGACTTTGAAACGATCTGCTCCGTATGGGGAAAATTCTCAAGTGGAGGCCTCACGAATGTCATCTACCCAAGTCGATGTCGAATGTCGCAGGTTTATTCTCCATGGCAACCCTCAAATACTTAGTCCGCACTACTCTGTCCTTCGATGTCAAAGATGCGGCCATATTCGCTTCGCAACTTTCGACGGAGGACGCATCGCCAGCCCACCAATTCGCACAAATCTTGGGGCTGCGCCTTCGGTTTGGCTGTGGGGTGGCCCCCCGAGGGTTTAAGAAAGCGCAAACTAAGCCCAAAGCAGCAATCGTTCCCGGGCTCCATCCATGGATTCGCAATATGAAACCCGAAATTACTCGTCCCAGACTTGACTCTAGCAACAACCCTAATAGAGGCCGGACAGGGATCTCACTTGGGAATTTGCTGAACAGTGGGCATCAAAAATGATCCATTCTTCCTTTCAGTGGGAGGGAGCTCTCTTGTCCTACTCAGCGAATAGAGTTCACCACTGTCATTCCGCCAACCCGGAAGCCGAGCACGAGCCTGCGCCTCGCGATGCACAACTGAGGGGCGAATCTCGGATTGAAAGACACCTATATTATTTCTTGTCCTGCATTTAGTTCCGTACTACGACCAGGTTTGGAGAGAAACAGGCCCCTTGACAGTCTCCGTGAGACGAGCTGCCCAGCCGAAAGAGATGTCGCGGCGTCAGCTTCTTGCTGGAAGAAAGCTGTCTGTCCGATCAAGCACACACAAGCTAATGTGATCCACAACTTGGAGTGGACTCGGGTGGAGAGCGCCCACCTCCTGACAGAAGAACCACATAAAAACATTATTTTAGTTGGTCTGGCTTCTGGACATGATGTGCACGATTCGGGGGTGCCAGACCCTAACCAGAGGAGATCAATTTCTCCAAGTGAATTTGGATCGAAGGAATGGAAGGTGGAAAGGCTCTGGGCCAGCTTTCGTACGCTAGAGTAAGCACACTTAGTACCGGCAATCTGCCCCTCTTGAAAATCTTTTCTTTCTTGATCCAGAGGCGGCATGGCATTGGTTCTTTTCCTCAAAGCACTTACTTTAACGTTCCCAACATTCAACGATGCTTCCTGGAATTTCTCTCCCTCTTACTCTCTGCCTTTCCCTCTGCCCCTCTAGTGCCTTTGCTCACTAGAACCTTTTCTGTCTCACGTCGGAAATACCCTGTGCTTCTGTCATTGCTAGATTGTGACTTGACCACAATTGCGGGATACACATCTTCAGAGCAGAGTAAGTGTTGTTCTCTCGCCATGGCGGTCGATGGCTTGCAGAACATGGCAACTATAGCACAACCCAACTCGGTCGCCGGGTTCCCACTTACCTCGTCCACTTGGCACGAAATACGTCGCACCCTTTTTTCATGATCCTGTCACATTAACATCATGTCTCTCTATCACTTTACAGGCATTTTGAACGTCTTTAGTCTTCGGTTTGAATACACACGAGAGGGAAAGACGCGATGAGCGACGTTCAGGAGGTGAAGCCGCAAAACGAGGAGTACGCCAATGAAGCACCCTCCAAAAGGGGCTTCATGGCGGGCTTCCGTGCTCACTGCAAGCGATTCTGGTGGATTTACCTGATCGCCTTTATCATTGTTGTCTTGGTCGTTGTCCTCCCTGTGTAAGTCCCATACACTTATGGCGGCGCGGCGCACGCAAACCACGAAACTCACCTCGATCTGCTTTGATGCTGCACAGCATCTACGTCGCATATCCCAGGATCGCTCAGCGTGACGTCGACGATTCCACTCTTACAATCACAGAGCTGGAGATAACCGACCCGCGTCCGGACAGTCTTCACCTCCGCGTCACTCAGCGCATTGGCACTGACAGCAAGTACCACCCGACTTTGGATGCCTTTGAAGCGACCCTCACACTCAACGGCAGCGACACCCCGTTCGCCACGCTGAATGTGCCCAAGATCAAGGCAGAGGACGGTGCCATCAGCAAGATCGACCAGGAGCTCGACCTGTCGGACCTCGATTCGTTCACGGAGTACGCCAAGGCGGTTATGCACAATGAGACCGTCGAGTTCAACGTCTATGGCAAGACTAAGCTGAAGGAGGGTGGTCTCCCCAAAACAACGGTCACCTACGACAAGCAGGTCACCATGAAGGGTAAGTCCCACTGACTTAATCTTCCCGTGGATGGATGGGTGGTACGTGGCAAGAGATCCGTCAGGCTCATGGATTCCTCGCAAAACAATCCAGGCCTCAACTCGCTCAAAGGATTCAACGTGTCCGAATTCAGCGTTAGCCTTTCCTCAGGTGACGGCCCGAACCTGAGCGGCAAAGTCTACATTCCCAACCCCAGCGTCATGACCCTCACCATGGTAAGCCGCAACCTCAAAAATCAACCGTCAACATCCCATTTTCGGCGGGGGAGTGATCACAAGACTTACTTCGTCTTCTTTTTATTTCAAGGGAAATCTCACTCTGGACCTCACTATCGACGGGCAGCCGGTCGGCACCGCATTTCTCACCGACGTCGTGATCCGCCCCAATGACAACTTCATCGACATGGAGTCGTACGTGAACCAGAGCATTGTCCTCGGCCTCATCTCGGACAAGTACAAGAATGGCATCGTTCCCGTGCAAATCACGGGTAACTCGTCCGTCTACAACGGCGAGTATATCTCGTACTTCAGCGACGCCTTGGCGTCGAATACGCTTACCGTCGAATTGAACCTACTTGACGGGCTGGGTGGAGGCAATTAGATGCAAAACAAATTCTTCGTTTGCGATTGCATTTCTTTTCTTTATTTTTTTTTTCTCATTTCTGTTTCATTCCATTTCTTTCTTGGGATTTGGGGATACATCGTTCAACCTTTTTTACCTTTGTCTCTTCATATCAGGCATATACTTACCTCTTTGTCTCATGTAACAATACCCGGTGCAGCGGTGGTGGTTGCATTTGTGCTTAGTAGCAGGTATGTAGTAGTGATGCTCTAATTCGGCGTACTACGAGTGGTGAATGTTTCCACGGTAGTCTATCCTCAAGCGTATATGTGCTATTGCTTTCGCCCCGGCATTGGAAATAAGCATAGCACTAAGAATAGCTTCCCAGAAACTACTACATACTTAGGTTCGGGTCATGAGAGAGATTTTATCAAAGGTCATGTAGCGCTTTGTAACCAGCGAAAACCAAACTTCGCTCTCCCTTGGCATCGGACGCAATGTGCCAATAAAACAATCCGCCTAAATTCATCGCACGCGCAAATTTCGCTTTCTGCTTCACAGAACTCGGGTTGTCATATGTCACAAATCCCGCGCCGCCTAGGCGATCGTCAATGCAGAATGCCGCTCCAACAGATTCGTCGTACCTTTCAGTCGCGCCAGGACGAGGGAGGTCAGCGTAGTCGAACTCTATATCTTTTGGCCTACTTTCACCAGCATCTCCAGCAACGGCTGGGTCTTGGACTTTCAACAAGTTTGGTTCAGGCACTTGTCCGGCTCCGGTCGTCCCTGGGAATGCACGTCCGTATACCGGTATTCCCAACAAAATCTTTCGCGACGGTACGCCGTGAGTCAACATATACATGACCACCGAATGACAGGAAACGGTAGCACCAGTGCTGTGGAGTTGAGTCGGGGTGAAAAGCTGAGAGTGATGTCCACTATGGCTGGTCCAATGTCCAAAAAAGTCATATGCCATGAGATTGATAAAGTCCAAGTTTTGTTGAGCCTTGGGCAGGTCGATATGTCGTAGGGCCCATTCGCCGCCAGCCAGGGCAGTGGTAAGGACATAGCGGGGGCTTGAGAGAGCTTTTCTCAGTTTGGCGAGCAGGTTAAGGTAGTCTTCACCTTCTTCGGCATTCGAAGGATGTTCCCAATCAACTGGTTGAAGGCAGATTGTCAACCCCAGTTCCTGGTACAACGTCATGTTTATACCAAGGGGCGACGGGAAGGGAATATACCATCCAGGCCATCCAGCTCAAACCTATCCACTAGCTCTTTTGCCGTGTGAACAAATCTCTGGACAGACGTCGAGTCGTTGGCAACCTTCGCAAAGTTGCCGCTTCCCTGTTCGCCTCCTCCACCTATCGCAAGAAGGAGCTTGATCCCTGGATACCGTGGTTTCAACTGAGTGAACGCCCGGATCCACCCGCACGTCTCATCAATTGGCATCTCCTCATCGACCGCTTCATTACTGAGCTATGTTCACATTTCGTCAGCTCAGTGCTCCAAACGTGCAATTAAAAACTGAAGGAAAACTCAGAAATCCACTCACGTAAACGGTTCCATCTGCCTTCACCCTGCAAACAATGTTAGCAGGTACGGAAAATCCCTTTGTGTAGAGATGGAGCTAGCCTTGGTTAGCAACCAGGGCAGGCTTCGGAGTCAAATACCAAGCAAAAGCGTAAATCACATGAGAGACGAAAGAGAGCATAAGCGACGAAGGAGGTTGCCGGGGGTTTGCTCTCCAGTTGGGATAGTAGACGACATTGGCATAGTATGGGTTTCTGCTGCACGTAACATGTTCATCTCGGGAAGGCTTCGACTTCGACTTTGAGCCTGCTTCCTTGGAAGCTGATGCCCCGTCAAGACCGAGCATGGCTTGTCTGTGCAAGAAATAAATGAGCAAGGGTGGTAGGATACGCAGCACGCTTTAAACTGAAATGTATTATCCTATGCACTAGGATATAGCAGTAAGGATAGGTATTGCCCTCTCTTCAATCTCTCTCTCTCTCTCTCTCTCTCTCTCTCAGCAAGAAATGGCTTTTAAAAAGGACGACGTCTGACCCGTCCGAAGGAGAGGAAGCTACCAGGCAGATCAGATAGATCCGCAGCCGCAACCGTAAACGAACTTAGTGAAGACTAGATAAAATTCAGAGTTTCAGTCGCATAAAATAACACTAGATGAAGAATGCAAAGCCAGTTATTCCGCAGCAGTCCAACACCTAGTAGTTGTAGCATCTCTGGTATTCTTCTTAGGCTAGAACTGATACTGGCAGGTATACCGGTCATCCTGGCTGTTGGAGTTTCAGATACTACACCCAGTATATCAGAGCTCCGACAATGTGTACTCGTTGAATCGCAGATACGATAGTAATATAGGTACTATAATAGTACTCGTATGTGTTTGTAGTACGATATAGTAGTAGTAGCAGTACTCCTTAGTAGTACTAATTGTCAATTGGATCGATCTCTCTCGGGGGTGTTCAAGAGGCAGAGTGGTCTGTGCGTCAAGTGGAACAACCATCAGACCTTCAAAGTGTTTTGGCCATGAAGCTCCCCTTTAGTTCGACAGGAATAGCTTGAAAGGACAGCTTGACAAACCCCCCCAGCAGATTATTTGTGAGACGCCGTCACTTCACGGCCTCTACTGTCTGCTATTAAAGATCGGGTTTACGAAAACATGGCAGACGCCCAGAGTGTTGCGGATCGGATCGTTTCCGCCAGCGCTCCCCGCGATCCGAATTTCACCCGCTTCGCCTTCAGTCCGTTTCTCCAGAAATCCTTTGGTTTTGGCCTCGCGTCTGATGTGCCCGTCTGCAAGGCCTATCGGGAAGGCCACTGCCCACTAGGGCCCATGTGCCCTGATCGCCATCCCACTCCGTCGCGTATCTCCACATCTACTTCTGCGATCGCGCCGTCGACGACACACGGCAGTCTTGTCTGCAAACATTTCCTCAAAGGCCTCTGCAAGAAGGGTCTAAAATGCGAGTACCTGCACGAATATAATTTGCGGCGGATGCCCGAGTGTCAGTCCTTCGCGAGGAGCGGGTACTGCCCAAATGGCGATGATTGTCTCTATCAGCACGTCCGTGAGGAGGCCAAACTACCGCTGTGCGAGCATTACGAGAGAGGATTTTGTGAACTAGGGCCGATTTGCTCGAAAAGACACGTGCGAAGGAAGTTGTGTCCGTTTTACCTTGCTGGCTTCTGTCCGGATGGCAAGGCCTGCAAAGCCGGCGCGCATCCCCGTTTTCCTGAAAACCTCCCAAAGCCTACTGTACGGGTGGAGAAGACAGAGGAGGAGAAAGAGCGAGAGAGACAGAGAATGCGGGAAGAACAGGAACGGGAAGAAGAGCGGCAGCGCGAATGGAGGGCTGAGAGAGGACGTGGTGGTCTTTATATGCGCGGAAGGTACAGAGGAAAGCGGTGATGGAGTCTCCCCGATGACGTCCTGCTATGTACTGAAGCGTTCTTGTTTATGCTAGAGGCTCAGCGCAATGGTTTCATGGTTGGAGTTACGGGCATGGAATAGGCGTTTATTGGATCTTCCGGGTGAATCGCACCATGGGTTGGAGGATTTGCATGAGAAATAAGATCGTAAGGATTGGCCGGGTGGTAGGCTAGCATGGCCAATATTTTTTTTTTTTTTTTGGGTAAAGCTGGGAGGTTTTCTCATGTAGATTTTTTGTGAGACTTTCATTTCCCCCACCGCATATTTTCCGACTCGGATGTCAACCACAGACATTCCGGATGGGATGAGACAGAAACTGTCTACACCAACAAGCAGTTATTCACTAGTAACCCCATCCGAAGAGCGTTATTTTCTTATTTTCCTTGTTTTCTTGTTAATTTCTCCCCCTCCCCACAACTATATTTCATTTCTACATTGCTTTCTTGGCCTTTCTAAATTCTATTCAGGCAATTATATGTGGGGTCATCAACTCCACCAAGCACGATCCCCTAATCCCTGGAGCTCAAAAAAGAACTGAAAGAATCACTCTCGTCTCATATTCCACGGAACAGCAACCACAAAGAAAGGTCAGATAACGGAATGTGAAGATGACTTCTTCTCCGTCGCTTCTGAAACAGTTTACGACTTTCACGAATTCCGCAGACGGGCTGGAAAATCTGCTTCGGTTGTTGCAGTACGTCTGCCAGGTTGTCGAAGCTCTTTCGATATCCCCAGTCGATGCGGAACCATGGGTGATCGCTTGGAAGAATATCGCTTTAGGTCAGTTATTTTTTTTTTATTTCAACGCGGTCATGGACAGAGTGCTTTAAGAACATTTTCAAACATTTCTACCAGCAAGAGAAGAGTGCAAAGGGGTGGATATGTTCTTGTATTGTAGTGGGCTCTTCCAACTGCCGACCACATCTAATCTCCGAAAACTGTACAGGACGCCGTTATTTTCGTTTCTTCAAATTCATCGACTGCTTTGAGCACGCCTGGGCAATCTTCCCAGGGCGGGATCATGACACATCGATAGTTAATCACGGGGGGTACGTTGCCTCGACATTGGAAGCTTGCATGTGGACCAATTTCGGCTGTTACCTCCTGCTCGAGGCACTTACGATTGTAAGTCCAATGTACGAACTCTTACGTCTCGATCAAGTGCTTGCTGACGTCGTGTAAACTAGCTGGAAGCTTTGGGCGTCTGGGTCACGGATTGGAGTAGGAAAACGCTCGTCGAGAGTTATAAATTTTGGTTCTACTCCCTCTTCTTCTCGATCTTGAGATCGATATGGCAGCTCTTCTGGCTGTCTGTCAACCGCACGAACAGGGGCCCAGCCTCAGCAGTTGTGCAGTCAGATACTGAGGTGAAGACGCAAGATGAAAGGCCCATCAAATTGGAGAGGCAAGAGGACAGGGTGTTAGATGTTCAAGTAATCACACCTGATGCCACCAGGTCTCAATGCGGCTATGAACTCATGACTGATCTAGTTGTGAGTTCCTGCGACATCCTTATCCCCGGTTCCTCTGTGGGATGGATTGAAGTCCGCCCTTTGATTGTGGGCAGCGCTGGTATCTTGAGTACACTTTTACTTGGAAGAAGGAAATGGCTGGTGGCGCAAAAACAGCATCGATAGGACATGCCGAGCGTTTTTTCGCTTCAAAAACATGACTTCGACTTAGGCGTTGCCAGAAGGGGCATACAAAAATCAGTTGCAATCCCCGTCTCAAACATGGCAGCGTATCGGTTCCTTATTTTTAGACTGGATGGATATACCATTTAATAGAGCCAGATTCTGGACCTTATTTCGGTGTGGAGATCTCCGCGGTTTGATCGTTGAAAAGGTCCAGGCTTCAGACCAGGGAGAGACCTGGTGGTAGTGCTTGTCAGTCACTTAGCTGAAAACGGCAAGTCTGCTCCATTATACGAGGGGAAAAAACACAGCCCGAGCCGATCCCGCCACAACGTGGCTTTGCATGGCGCTTGTCAGGTGGATCCGCCTGATTAGCCTGTCATCCGTTCAGGAAAGCGAAACATTTCCTTTTCTGGTAGTCTCGTAAAACTGCCAATGACTTCATGGCCTCATGATAATGATGGGATTTGCAAGGCTGAATTTTGTGAGCTTCCGTTGACGTTTGCAGAGCCGCGTGGGGTGAAGATGTAATCGTCCTATTTAACCTTCTTCATCCTCTTGAAGGATGGTTTTGGATTCAATGCTTCATTTCTACAAATAGTAGTACATACTAGTACTACTACTACCCCTACAAGTACCGTCGTTTGCCTCAGTTTGTTTCTGTACAAGGATTATATATAAATACCCTACTTAAAGCTTTTTTTGCCTCATACTTAGACGCATCGACGATCAACACGTCTTGCAGTGGAGCCTTGAGCACCATGGATACTACTAGTATACACCCATACTTCAGAGACGACGAACGCCTCTCGCTGGCAGATAAGGAACTAGAACTCAAGTCCTCTGCCGCATCCATTAGCACCACCAACACGGCTGTTGAATTCCTGGGCCCCGAAAACTGCAGCTTCACGCCCGGAAGATCCTTTTTCATAGGCGCCAATGGCGTCAGAGCGATCCGTCTGCCATTCCCTTCCTCGCAGCTGGAGATACCCATCTACCACTCCGACGGCTCACTAGCCTACGTCTCCACACGCGAAAAGAAATGCTCCGGCAACGCAGTTTTGTCTTCACCCAAATTGGGCGATCTAGTATCCACGTCGTACTTCTTCGGCCCGAAGCGAGACCCCGTCATTCGGCTGCTACAGTCACCAAACTCGGACCCCCTGCAAGATGAAATAAAAGTCACGGGGAAGTGGACCTCGCGCACTCAGTCCTTTGTGGCGCCTAATGGATCGACGTTCATCTGGCGGTATGTGAGGCAGAAAGGCACTACTAGTGCCTGGGACTGTTGTGACGGCACAAGCAGACTTCTCGTTCTCGAGAAGAAGACGGACGAGGGCCCTGTCACTGGACCGGGACAGCGGATAGCGCAACTTGTACGGAACAAGCACACGAGGCCCAAGGGTACTTCGAAGTCCACTGCGGGGAACGGAGGGGAACTCGTTCTTGCGCGGGATGCGAAGCTGGTACTGGATGAGGCGTTGATCGTGGCGACCTGTATCCTGATGCTGAAGAAAGAGATTGACCGCAGGAGAGCTCTTCAGTTTATGATTTTCTGTGGGATTATTGTGGGAAATTGAGTTGGATGTGATTGTGAAACCACTTTACTGCACACTGGTGTCATGACCAGAAAGAATTATCTGCCTTATGTTGATAGATTTTCTCATTTAGTCTAGTTTGCGTAGCAAGCACAAGATAAAGACAGATGTAATTGTTTGTCTACTTAAGTTTCCATGCTACAACTAGTGCTGCAGGTGAACCCGTTCATCTGGTTGGTCCTTCATCGTTCCAAGCCTTAAGAGTCGTAGTTGCTGCTCTTGGGCTATCCTCACAGAAATCAATCCACACAGTGACTAAAGACTTGCCTACCAGCGTCTTGTATGTACACACTAAGTTCAGTAGGTGATTGTGGAGGAGCATGACATTTTGGCCCTGGGGAGCTGCAGGATCTGCTCAACACCCTGGCGATCTTCAATCCTTGTGCATGGGGTTGAGTTGGGAACATAACCCTCCCCTAGAATCCACCAATTGCTACTTGAAATAATGTAATTCGGCATTTCATGACATCAGAGACGCTGCCCTAACACAA
Source organism: Malbranchea cinnamomea (assembly GCA_900128795.2). NCBI lineage: Eukaryota > Fungi > Ascomycota > Eurotiomycetes > Onygenales > Malbrancheaceae > Malbranchea > Malbranchea cinnamomea. Next base: position 23,760 of record FQSS02000596.1, on the reverse strand, counting down.
CGCTGTTCTATTTAACAGCCGTCAAAATCTACCAAACGCTATCCCAGCACTTTGGCGGGCCATACCACCATCATTTCGAGCCGTTTAGGGAACAATATGTGAGCTTATGGATCTAGGCTGTCCCAGTGACGCTGGTCGTGAGGGGGCCAGTTTCGACATAGACACCGCTGAAATACCAGTCTTCAGGGTCAGTGTCATCAAATCCAGAACGTGGTAGTCGAAGGACTCCCAGATGCCAGTCTGCCCCATTCTAAATGAGAAAGCCGACTATTCAGTCTTGTTTCACCTTAGATGTAAAAATTTAGGTTGGAGTCGTTGACTAAACTTACAGAGGACGTGCTTGCAGAGACGGGTCCTGCCGTGAGTTCTACGGGATCAGAACCAGTGGAATGGTAGAATGACACGGTTCCGGCGTCAAAGTCCTCAACGTGTTGTTAGTTAGCTGGTACACCTTCAGAGTGGGGCCATATTCAAAACATACGATATCGTAAACGATGTTATGCCAAATATCTGGTTCCCAAGTCGTCTGCCATTGTAACTGGCCGCCCACCATCCATTGGAGATTGTAGTTTGGCTTGCCAGTGGGATCTCCGTCTTTAGGAAACCGTGGTTAGAAAAATCGTACCTTAGGCTGTCGTTGGAGATTTATCGGATCGGGAACTCACTGATCCAACCATACTTCATCTCGGTGAAGTGAGACTCACTGTAAATTGATAAGTTAGGGCGCAGAGACACAGAATTTGACGGCCCGAAGGCCAGGGGGAAGCAGCAACTCACAAAAAGCAAACCTGGTGTTCATAGTTTGCATTGGGGGCATTTTCTTCCTTTCTCATCATGCTGAAGTGATAGTACACATGGCCAGAATTGATCGGTGCGTCAGTCTGAGGAATCAGCTCCGTGCGCCACATATCACTGTTCCATTTCGCCGTGCTGTCGATTGTAATTTTTGCACCTTGGATAGTGGCATTGTCTGCGGGATTTTTGAAGCTCGGATCAAGATTTACGTATTGCGTGACAGGGCCCGAGCCGTGAATGTAGTACTGGTAAGGGCCAACTTGGCTTTCCCATGACCCTAGAAAGGAGCTAGGTGAGAATCAAGTACTGTAAAATGGGATGCGGCCTGGCCTAACCTACAATCAAGTAGATCTTCGCTGGATTCCAGATCGTTGAACCGACCGTCCCAGAGAACCTCGCCTAGAAGCAACGAGGAAGTAAGTATGTGGATGTCACGCAAGAAATCCCAGTGGATCAGGTAAGCCTACCAGCCCATGCTGTGACCAACAGCATGCTAAGCGCTCTTACTGCACTAAACATTTCTTGCACGTAAATAGACCAGAGAGAGAACCCGCAGATTCGGGATGACTATCAGGAAAGGAGGGATGAAAGGGTGGGAAACAATGACAGGTATCAAGCACACTTTATATCGGCACTACGGGGCTCAATAAAGACAAGACGAAAGAGTCGTAGTAATTCAGAATCGGACCCTGTCCAGGGTCCGAAATAAACTTGAAACATGCCAGCTAAGCTTCTCCCGCATAGTTGCTTAACCTATGTGAATGCTCCGTTTGGTGCGGATGCGGAACCTCCAGTTTACGGCGTCCCGGACCGATGAAGCAATCCGGAGATCGGGCCGGATGCAGGGGGTTTGCTCTGATAGAACAGAATTGGTTTCAAAGGGTCCCAACCCGCAAGCACCCTATTCCCGTCCCACAGACGACTCCTGCGCCACTCATTGTAAATTTATAAAAATCAGATCAAAATCCTTGCTCTCCTGAGACGTTGGTCAGAGGGTGTTGGTTCGGTCAAGATTGCTGCAGGTGAACCTTTCCGAGTTTCCAGCGCATCGAGATCGTGGTGAATTGGCGGCGAAGCTTCCTTCTCGAGCAAGACGAGCAACTTTGAAAAAAATCACAGAGAATAACAGGAGTAATATCAGCACTATTCGAGTTGGATATGAGGTTTTACCTTTCAAAGGTTCTTTCCTTCAGTCAATCGTTTCCCATGCAAGAACGAAACTGCAGGATTGCCTGGATTGAAAATCCTATGTAGTAGTAAGCTGCAGCTGATATCTAGCGGACAACTGGCCAAGGTTTCAGGTGAAATTGACGATAACAGGCGGGATTGCGCTAAGACAAACCTTACAGGCAACCATATACTGGCTCAGTATGTCCTATTTCGAAGAAAGCGTTGAAATAGTTCACTCGTCACCAGGGTGAAGGAGACCTGTTGTGGCCTAACGACACGCCGTCGTTGGCTTTGTCTCGGCTTCCGAGTGCCAAGGAAGTTAGAAGTCGTGTCAGCCTTATGTAACCTCCCCAAAAGTCAATGGCCTTGAGCCTGAACACCTCGCGATGGAGGAGAGAGTGGACAAACCCTTTATTGACGGCCTCTGAGACTACCATGGGCACGTTACTGTTCTTAATGGATAGGGAGCAGGACAAGGCGTGCTGTGGTTTATGGTGAATCCCAACAGTGGGCCAGAGCCTGTTGACAAATCTCTGACTGATCCTGGCGCCCGAACTGTCCTTCCAAGTACTGTGTCCTACTGGTACTCCATGGCCCCGGATTTAGAATCCTGTGGATCCAACTTCAGTGTTAGCTGGGCCGCAAAGTTCGACGTTGTCTGCTTCGGCAGATTTAATCAGACTAGCATAATCCTCATCCCGATTGCCCCGTCCATTGTGAGGATGGAAATTGTCCCAAATTTCGTGATGGGTTGCAGTGAGAGCAGTTGAACCTGCGAGAGATCACTGCTGGCCAACTTTGGATAAGCCATGACTAACCTTCCAAGTTTCCGCTGTGCTCTCCACCGTTGGTTGGTACCTTCCGTGCTGGAGGTCCAAACTTGACCCTTCTGTTCCTCGAAGCCCATATAAAAACCCAGCAGCTGCCCTCAAGCTCGTCGCCCACTCTTTTTCGGTGACATTTCTCTCGTTGACACTTGAACCACATCTATCTTTCCCTTGAACAGCATTCTGAAAAGCCAATTTCAGACCATTCTCAGCTAAGATTCGCAACCATGGCTCCAAAGGTCGCCATTGTCTTTGTACGTTTTTCACTAGTACCGTGTGTTCCAAGACCCATATGCTTGCTGCTTGCTTGCTGACGACGCCTCTCTTGTTCCCCTCGCAGTACTCCATGTACGGCCACATCAAGGCCTTGGCTGAAGCAGAGGCGAAAGGTATTGAAGATGCTGGTGGAAAAGCGGACATCTATCAGTATAGATTCCTTTCCTTCAAGAAGGTCCCAGACATCTACCTTTCGTCAACCATGTCAGTTGCTAACTTATCGCGTAATCTATGATAGGATTGCCGAGACTCTCTCCCACGAAGTCCTCGAGAAAATGCATGCTTCGCCCAAGTCTGACTATCCTGTCGCTGAACCAGAGCAGCTCTTGCACTACGATGCCATCCTCTTCGGTATTCCTACTCGTTACGGGAACTTCCCTGCTCAGTGGAAAGCGTTCTGGGACAAGACTGGCGGTATCTGGTCTAGGGGCGGCTTCTGGGGCAAATATTTCGGGCTTTTCGTCTCTACAGGCACGCTCGGAGGTGGCCAGGAGTCGACTGCCATCTCTGCACTCAGCACTTTTGTCCACCATGGAATGATCTTCGTGCCATTGGGATATAAGACAACTTTCCCTATCTTTGCCAACGTAGATGAAGTCCGGGGAGGTAGTGCTTGGGGCGCTGGAACTTTTGCGGTAAGCTGATGCATTTCTTTTCATTTCCCACTGTTCACGAACGGGGCTGATGAGGGATCATTTAGGCTGCCGATGGCTCCCGCCAACCGACTGCTAACGAGCTCGAGGTCGCCCGGCTTCAGGGTGTGGCCTTCTGGCAGGCGGTCAGCAAGGTTAACTTTTCGTCATGATTCCGGAAACCACACTCACGATTTCCTTTGCCCATGACAACCGCTAGATATGATAGTATTATGAAGCTCTTATGAAAGTTGTTAACGGCTGCGGCCGCTCTCTGGCGAATGCTCAGGTTGCATATGCAAGCAAGATTCCATGAGAAAATCTCAATAATATCACATTCGGACTTTCCGAAATTTTTTCTAAAAGCTCAGAGCACTGAAAAATGGGGATCAAACCGCATCCCTCCGTAGTACCAGTAATCAGTGCTTGCGTTTTGGAGTGATAGTAGTAGAACTAGTTCTCCAATGGCCAAAAATGATGTCACTGTCTTTTAGGCGCTTGGCTTTGCTTACTCAGCTCAATGTCTTTGGACCAGCCCCACGATTTTCCATACTGGGCTAGCTGTTGACAGGCAAAGGTAGCACCTGAATGACATATCGCGGAGCCGCTGACAACCAAACTGCCTTGTTGCCTTTCACAGATTACAACTAGATTTTTCCAACAGCTTATGGCATTCCTAGATAATGCCAGGCATTACCTTTCACTGATAAGAAAGGTACTTCTACTATTTATTAAGTGAACAGGGACTTGCTCTTTTCTCTTTCCCCTTCGGGGAGCTGCAAGCCATTTACCAACTCGACCATGCCACCTCCGAAGCCCATTCTCCTTCGATTTGAAAGTCGAAATGGCCAGTTTCGATTAAGTGTTAACCCCACAGATCTTTTCCCTTCTCTTCTCCCCAAAGTAAGTTAGTTCATGAAGAGAAAGCGCACAGTGCTCTCACTATCCGTGACTATAAGAGTACTCTGTTCATGCTTCAAGAGACATTGAACTTATTGCTCCTACTGTTCTTACAGATCCTTGAAAACCTCCCGAAAAATGTTGATCCGTCGTCAATCCGTTTATCCAATAAACCCATAGGGACAGGCGGCCAGGAACGGGACCTTGGCACATTAGAGGGTATATCGATCGAGAGAGTTGGGTTATCGTAAGTTGGACATACTTCGGCCGTTTTTGTATTGCCTGTCTCTTGGAAAATTACGCAGGGTAACACCATTTTCAAAAGACATGGAGACAAACTATTTGTCGGATACAAGGAGCAGGACGCATTCATCAATGGCAGTTCCAACAATGCGCCGTCGAGCACCACCCAGGCCCAAGGTACTGGTCGCCGCTTAGACGGTGGCCGTGTTCCAGAGCGCGAAACTCCTTCCCCTCCGCAGCGACATCCTTCCTCTCCTGCAGCAATTATCAAGAACCCCTGGGAAGTGGTCAAGCAATCACCGCTAGATGACCTGCTAGACAAGAAAGATGGCAAAATCCCTAGAGGCAGGGACAAGATGTGCAGGCATGGGCCTAAGGGGATGTGCGATTATTGCATGCCCTTGGAGCCGTATGCACCTCAATACCTCGCAGAACGGAAGATTAAACACCTCTCGTTCCACGCCTATCTTCGAAAAATCAACTCCTCCACTAACAAACCAGAACTAAAGAGTTCCTACATGCCCCCACTGAGCGAGCCATATTATAGGGTGAAACGGGACTGTCCCTCCGGACATCCTTCTTGGCCAGAGGGTATATGCACCAAGTGCCAGCCGAGTGCCATCACTCTCCAGCCTCAGGAATTCCGCATGGTCGATCACGTTGAATTCTCCTCCCCTGACCTCATAAATTCGCTATTGGACTTCTGGAGAAAGTCTGGCACACAGCGCCTCGGGTTCTTGTACGGAACATATGAGGAGTATACGGAAGTGCCACTTGGTATTAAAGCGGTGGTCCAGGCCATCTACGAGCCACCACAGGTGGACGAGGTGGACGGAATCACACTCCACGAGTGGGAAAACGAAAAGGACGTTGATGAAGTTGCCAGGCTTTGTGGACTAGAAAAAGTAGGAGTCATTTTCACTGATCTGCTGGATGCAGGCGCGGGCGATGGCACTGTCGTGTGTAAAAGGCACATCGATTCATACTATCTCTCCTCCCTCGAAGTTATATTTGCCGCTCAGTTACAAGCGAAACATCCAAAAGCTACTAAGTGGAGCGAAACAGGACGCTTTGGATCGAATTTTGTTACGTGCGTGTTGAGTGGAGATGAAAACGGTGCCGTCTCTGTCAGTGCATACCAAGCCTCCAACTCTGCCGTTGAAATGGTGAGAGCAGATATTATCGAAGCATCCGCAGATCCATCGGTGATGCTCGTGCAATCGGAAAGTGAGTTGGCGCACGCAAACAAGGTCCGGTACATTCCCGAGGTTTTCTATCGGAGAGTCAACGAATACGGCGCAAACGTTCAGGAGAATGCAAAGCCAAGTTTCCCTGTTGAATATCTCTTCGTTACTTTAACTCATGGTTTCCCAACGGAAAGCTCGTCAATATTTAGGGACAACACATTTCCAATCGAGAACAGGGAAATCATTGGCGAAAGCCAGGATATCAGAAAGGTTGCAAGCAGATTATTATCGAAAACGGACCCAGATGAAGCAATCCACGCAGTTTCGAATTTTCACCTTCTTTGCTTCCTTCACGCGCTAGGGATCTTGAACAAGGCAAGTTTCTCATAAGGACGTTCCCTATGGCACACCTATAAGATAACTGACGTATAACTGCGATGAAAAATAGGACGAGGAAGCTCTTTTATGCAGAGTTGCCCGCACTCAGGATACCGTGGATAGTGTTCAATTGATCAACACTCCGGGTTGGGCGACGCTAGTGACAATTCTCCAGGAGAGCGGTGAGCCGCCCCCAAAGCGCCCTTGGTCTCTCTCCTTCCAACAGCGCCATCCTCCCTCTTCTTCAAATTCCCAGTCGGATAGTGAGCAACTTGCTAAGAGGTTTAAGGGGACTAGCCTAAAGTAGCACCCCACGTCGTGTTTCCGTCGAAGTTTGTACGGTAGCGCTGCATTACCCGTGCTCCGCCCCTTGGCCCGACTTTGGCTCGTTGGATATACATCACATCAACAGACCCTTTCTGTTTGAAATACCCTGAACCTCGCCATTTTTCGATGCCTATGTCACCATTCCTTACAGACCTTCCTGTTCCGCCTTATCATGTAGAAGCATTTTATCACCCTGTGTTTCTTTCTAAACTAGCAAGTGCGGTTAAGAAATTGGGTACCGAAAGAAATTTTGGGAGGCTAGAGTTCAGAATTGATAATGACTAGGCACTTATAAGTAGGTACATGTATTTACACAGTCTGACAAGTGATAACCTGCATCCACGATCATGACATCCGTTCCCAGAGTACGTTCAACCACTTAGGCATGAGCTACAACCATAGGGCCGTCAAAAAATGCAGATACATGTGAACCTGCTTGAAAAGCTCTGAATGATTAAGTGATTATCTCAATCTTATTACAGAATTGTGACCATGAAAGGAAAGGCCTTTCTGAGATGAATGAAAACAAGTGAGTTGCAGATCAGACATTGATAGAAAGTCAGTGACAAAGTTACAATCAAAAATAAAATCCATCAGCATCGTCTGTGGGCTTTGAAGTCTTGAAGTAAAAAACCTGGTTTCAGACTGCGTGCTTAAAAGCAGCACCAAGGGGGAAGAGTAGCTCGAGGATAAAAGATTAGATGTGATTGGACTTTGTTTCTCAAGCAGTTGAGATGAGATGTACCTACCTTTCCTCAAATAAGCTCCTACTTGCTTGCGCGAACCAATTCCTTTAGGCGCTTCTCCAGAGCCTTTCTTCCATCGGTACTCTTCCAAACTTCATGTGGCGCACCCTTGGCGACGTCCCATGCGACCAATTTGTTCGTGATCTTTGTCAACTTCTCCTGTTTCTCCTCCCACTCACGGCTCTTCCTAACCTCACGGCCTGAGCTCACAACCACCAATGGCGTCGATGGCGTCTGAATGTTTCGAGCACTTGAAATCTCGCTCTTGGTTATAGAATCTGCCACTAGGTTCTCCTGTAGCTTTGCCTTGATGAATTTGCCTCCCTGGTATGCAGATTTGCCGTAGACCCGGTCTTCACGAGATCGGCCTCGGAAGATCGCTCCACTGAGTCGATCCAAGCCTAGCGGTGAAAAAATGCCTCGTAGCCAGAGGGAAAAGCCGCGACCGGGATTCCCAAGTCGGGGAAGCAAGTCTTCATGCAGGGCGTCGATGAGCATTATTCCTTGAACATCGCGAGTGTGTCGACTTGCGAAGATGCGGCTGTATATTCCGCCTACACCTGCAGAGACAAGGATCCACGGTCCTTCCTCGCCCGCTAAGGCTAGAGCTTCGGATAGGACATCTGCAGACATGCCTGCGGAATGAGGAGATGGGGCGTTCTCTGACCACGCAATCCCTGGACGGTCCCAGTAACAGTAGCGGCGGATGGTGCCATGTTGATAAGCGTCGTCCACCCAGTCCTTGAAGGACTCTTCCACGGGATTCTCACCACCTTCAAGAAGGATCGTAGCCGTAGGTGTGTGATTGCCAGTGGCAAATAGTCCTGCAGGACGGCTACCAACACAATGAAGGTGGACTTGGTACTTGTCGTTGTCAACATAGTATTTCTTGCCAGGAGCGGCTAAGCTGGTATCCCGCGCACGGATGATGAGCGTAGCCATCAGTAAGATGGCAATAAGGACGGTTATCGTCATAAACACGACCTGAACGAAAACTGCCGCCCACTCCCCAAGCGATCGACGTGTTTCTTCACGGCCTGTCAGCCGCTCTTCTTCTTCCCGTTTCCCCCATGCTACTGACCGTGTCTGGGCAACTAGGTAGAGCGAAATAAGTGTGGCCCATGCCAATGAGGCAATGCCCGTCCAACCTTCTTCGACCCTAAGACGAGATACTCCCAGTATAATAAACAAGCTAACTGCGAGAAACAATGACAGAAGGGCGCTCCATATCGTCATCGGGAGCGAAGGGACAGTGAAGAATAGCAGGGCGATCAATAAGTTCCCGACCGTCAATGTCGTGTATGAGAAATCAGAGAACCCAGAACCACGGCTGTTCATCATTGGCGGACTGACGAAAATCGACACGAGAAGCACCACCCACCATATGAACGAGATCCCAAGGAAGACGAGGGACAGACTGCGGAGGGCTCGAATGCTCCAGAGGTTGTAAGGAGATACCTAGCAGCCCAACTAATGTCAGTATCTCAACGGGCAAGATTGGCAACAGGGGGATGAACTTGAAGGCGTACAGCTGGATCGTCAGGTCTCAAATATCCCTGCCCTTCTCGAGGGGGAAGCAGCCGTGTTCGCTCATCGGGATCGTTTTCTCTACTCTCTCTTCCGCTGGGTTCGCTTTGACTCTCAGCCGCTCCCTCTTCATTGTCGTTGTGACGCTTACCCCAGAGAGGGGACATGTTGGATCATCAACACATCAACAGACAGACTAGGCAAGGATATGAGTCAGAATTCAGGTCCGTCAAATACTACTAGTAGTAGTATTCGTGCATTTGACGGTATGAAAAACAGTCGAGACGCCCTTTGGTGGATCCAAAAGGTGAATATGTAGAAAATTGAGTTGAATGCAGGTGATACTAGACCAACATGACGTTTTGTCGAAAAAGAGGCATCGAACATAGTTTTAACATCCATGTTCCCAAGCAACGGAGTTGGAACGGCCAAAATCAGGGATTATGCTGATGATGACCGTGGCGCTGGGAGGGATTTTCACCATGATGGTTATGATGGCTCGGGCGACGTCATAGCCACGTCTTTTGGTGGTGACTGAGCGAAGTAAGCGGAATGTAGTTTTTCCGTTTTCTTAGCTTCCAAACTCGGTCGGAATCGTTCATCTTGACCAGCAACCTGGTTACGACTACATACTACTACATCGTAGTATATAGTAGTAGGAGTCCATTCAAAGCTCATTAGCTTGATACTACTTTTTTCATCTAATTCTTCGAGGGATTGTACCTCTCGGTCCAACGATGCTGGTCTTGTCCTTCGGAGCCACGATCACGTGGGTTTCCCCCCTGCTTGCTACTACACACATACATCGATTTCACGCCACTTCCCATACAAAGCAGACTGACAATACTAGTGCAGTCCAAGCGGGGTGACGAAAGCTCTGGTCTGCGGTCAACCGCCAACGATAGTATTATCAAGGACTTTTAGAAGCCAAGTCCATATTTCTATCAAGGACATACTGTGACTCAGCTAGATATATATCTATTCGATTTAGAATTTGGACTGTGCGCGAGCTCTGGGATCTGGTCCTACTACTATGTTTAATACTACATCTACTACTGCACGCTACGAGCTTTTTTGAAGATTAAATATAGTACCAGGTACTAGTATTATCACATCACTAGTACTAGAGTACGATTGCTTCGAACCCTTCCGTCGATACATTGTAAGTGCTAGAAAGAGTATGTACCGAGTTGTTCCGTGTGCTCCTAACTTGGACTTATAGATAACGTTACATACTCGTTGCTGTGGCATCGTCTTTGGCGAAATATGAGCGATCTTCAAAAGTCTTTCGCAAGGGCCCGATTAGCGAAACTTCCGCCTCCCGAGGCTCTTATTTACGATGATGTGGACCAACCGGCCGACCATCATGGAATTCATGATGACGATACTTCTTCGGTATCATCAGCATCCTCCACGGGGACGGTAAAGCCCTCATCTAGTTCAAATTTGTTTGCTCGCCCAAGTGGGTACGTCTCCCCTTTTTTTCCTTTTGCACATTCAGGGGAGAAAGGTTCCGCTTTGATTGCAGACTTGTTTGTAGATTGTGGTTCGAGTCAGCACTTCATAGTATGCTTGGTTTGATATCCTTTTTCTTTCCTGTACAGCATACCTAACGTGCGTTTCCCTCTTTTTTAAAGGACAGTTTCAAGGTCAAGCATTGCTCCAATCCCATGGATGGACTTCTTCGAGCGGGAGCTTTTCCTTGAACAGGATGCGGATGGCGTTCACATTGTTCACCATGCCTATATTACCTCACCATCCGAATCGGGTCCTCTCTTCGTCACCCACCACGGCGCAGGATCTTCTGGTCTGTCCTTTGCTGCATGTGCCGCGGAGATAAAAAAGATCCTCCCAACAGCAGGCATCCTGTCAATTGACGCCAGAGGCCACGGGCTCACTTCTCAGAAGAGATCGAAAGATCAGGAGGGCGATCAAGGAGGCACGGACGTAGCACTCAATTTGAGTCTAGAGACTTTGAGCCATGACCTTGTGCAAGTTGTGAACATGACAAAAGAACAGATGAACTGGCATTCACTCCCTCCACTGATTCTGGTTGGTCACAGTCTTGGAGGTGCTGTTATTACGCACGTCGCAAAAAGGGGGGACTTTGGCTCAAATGTTCTGGCATACGCAGTCTTGGATGTCGTTGAAGGTACATTTTGATATTCCCTAATATTCAATCCACCTGAAAGCTGGTCACTGAGAGACATTATGCTGAAATAGGTTCCGCTATGGATGCTTTACAGAGCATGGAAACTTACCTCTCCACCCGTCCTGCAGGCTTTCCCTCACTTGCGTCGGGGATTGAATGGCAGTAAGTAATGCAGCTCCCGAACTGAAGTGCGGGAACAATCAAATAACATGCCCTCCTTGTTCCCTTAGTACCCGGTCACGAACAATTCGAAACGCAATATCAGCCCGAGTCTCAGTCCCGGGACTCCTTCAAGAAGAACCCTCGGACTCCTCAAGGCCTTGGAAATGGCGCACAGATCTATCCGCAACCAAACCCTTTTGGGAAAATTGGTTCGTTGGTCTGAGTAAAAAATTCCTCGAGGCCAAAGGTGGGAAACTTCTACTCCTTGCAGGTACAGATCGTCTGGACAAGGAGTTGATGATCGGCCAGATGCAAGGTAAGATACAGCATGCTTTATGTTGACCCTCTCCCTCTCCCAGTAGCGTATATGCTCTAACTTCAAACACGGCGAAAAGGCAAATATCAACTCCAAGTATTCCCTGAAGCTGGACACTTCATTCACGAAGACCAGCCCGCCAAGACGGCCCAAGTCCTGATTGATTTCTACAAACGCAACGATCGGAGTGCTCTTGTCCTTCCCCCTAAAGTTGGTGATATTTTGGCCACAAAAGCAATGGCCGAAGGGGCTGGGGCCAAAGGGAAATAACTCCCAAGCACATGGTGGTTCATTACGCTATAATCTAGGACAGTCGTCTTCTCATTGCGCTGTCCATAAATCTGAGGAGTAGTAGTCTTTAGCTAGAATAGACAATTAGGCACACTATGGAGATAATTCGGTCATAACACGTCGCGAGTTGAACCCTTCGCCATTACATGTCCACAAGCCCCTCAGACCACCGAACACCTGACCCCCTTATGATGCCCGTCCACGTACGCCGAAGGAAGAAATAGTGCAAACGTTAGGGAACAGAAGTAAGAAACATTCGGGCTAGCACTTAACAGCCCTAAGGCATGTAAGCACCGCCGGCGATGATCAGATTCATCCGCGTGAACTGGACCTTGTAAACGGGACTTTTCTTGGTTGGAAACGCACTGATCTGGTCCGGAGTAACAACGACGTCTTTCCCTTTCTTCTTGCCAGCGCCCGAGGTAACTCCAGGGACTGTAGTCGACCCTGAAGCTTGAGATGATGAGCCAGTTGAGTTTCCGGCGTCGATTGGCTTACCGGAGCCACCTTCGCCAACGACAGTCGAATCCTGAGCAGGACCGGCGACATCCCAAACTCTAACAGTGCCATCTGCGCCACCAGAAACCAGAACGGTAGACTCAGCGCTCCAGGAAAGAGACCAGATGCCGCCCTTGCCGTGCCCACGCATCCGTTTGAGCAGCTTCCCTGGAGCAAGATCCCAAAGGAAGATTGATCCCTGGTCATCCGCAGAGGCTAGGATTTTTCCGTTGTTGCTGCAGGCAATCGCGGTAATGTTCCCGGTATGTCCGGTGAACATACGGACGGCATTTCCTGTTGTAACGGCCCACATACGAACAGTACGGTCAGAGCTTCCGGTGAAGACGTAAGCTGAGTTAGGATGGAAGCACACACAATCAACATCCTGGTCGTGTCCAGCAAATATGCGTTGCTGACGAATTTTATCGGTCACCCAGAGACGAGCTGTTCTGTCGTGGCCGCCAGAAACAAAGTAATGACCAAAAGGTCCCCAAGTAACATCCCAGACCGGAGCATCATGACCTTTATAAACTACCATACATTGCCACAGATCAAGTGACCACAGGCGAATAGTTTTATCCGCAGAGGACGAGAGCAACCAACGAGCGTTAGTCGGAGTCTGTTCGGGCCCGTCCGGACTAGCGATGGAAGGCGCAAAGGAGACGGCGTAGACGGGTCCTGAATGACCGTAGAGGCGATGGGAGTTCGCAGGAGGAGGCAGGTTCTTGAGATCAGGGTAAGTCGGGCGGATTGGAAGTCCATCAAGGCTCCAAACGCGAATGTACGAATCCTGCATTCCCGCAGCAACGAGCATATTATCTCCAGAAAAGTCCAGGCAAGTGATGCTGCAAGGCAGTTAGCATAAGCTTGTCGGGCAAGGGAAAAGGGCTAAATGAGCATACCCATCATACGTATTATGGAATGTGAACATGCACACGCTCACAGCTGGGCCTACACCGCCAGTCCTGCCTTCAATTTTGAATCTATCGCGGTTTTCCCGGACCTTCTGAACCTCCAGCGCGACATCGCGGGCAACGGATGGTGGATATGGAATTTCTGCCCGTGTAGGGGCTTCTTCGTCTTCTTCTTGCTTGATCATTTGTTCGAAATGTTGAACAAGTGTAGGTTGTCCTGGAGCTGGTGGCTCTTTTGCGTCAATGTCTGCCAAGTCCCCTCTGACATCGGCTTCCAGGGTTGGTTCCAACGGCAACTTTCCGAGCTTCAATCTAGGAAGAGTTCCTGTGAGAGCTGGGTTGTCACCGGTGTAAGCAGAGCCAGGGTGATGTCCTGGAATTCCTTCATCCTCATCAGGAAAAGTACTGGACTCGTTGGCTCTCGAGAGCATCGAGGCGAAACTGAATCGATCATCCGCCGAACGCTCCTTTGTGACGATGTTGCAATAGCTGCTCAAGATGGCAGACATCACGGTCCCGCCTTCTTTCTTCTTCGTCTCAAGGAACTGCACCAGGTTGGTATAGGCTGGAGTGCTCAAGGTCAAGCGGTACCTATTGTTACGGTACTTCTTGGCAAGTTCGTCCCCCTGAACATGTTCAGGAAGGTGGAGGGGTTCCAAAGCACGAATATCATCGACGTGTTCGGGTAGGAAAAGATGTTTATGGGTGTCAAAGAAGTTGCGAGCTTCTATAGGCATCAAAGAAGTGATGAGGTTCAAGTAGGAATAAACAAAGAGTGGCCAAAGAACCCGTCTAAGTTCAGGCTGTGTGGGAAACATTAAGCGAAAACTTGTCCAAAACAACTTGCCCAAAATCGTGGAATTGCCCATACCTTGTAAATTTCCAGATTGTCCTCGATCCAATTTTTGGTCAATTCTGAGGAGAGAAGTTAGACCCGTTAGTAGACAAGGCTTAAGAAGCAAAATGACATCAGGTAATGAGGGGATAGCTCACCAAAACCTAACTTGAATTTGGGACGTGCATCGTCGCCCAACGGGCCAAGTGTATGTCCATCAATCTCCTGATTCGCAGACTCCATACGAAGCATCGCTTCAGTACGGTTGTAGCCCTTTTTGGCCAAGTAGTCGATCACCTGGAACATGGCAAACGATATTGCGTCAGCACACAAGGTGTCATTAGGGAGCTCCCTTGACAAGGAGGAAACAGAGAAGCGAGTATCACGGCAAAACAAGCAATGAGAGCAACATATTATCACCCACTCGTTCGTTGAGGCCACTGAGATTCGCAGGGAAGCCAAACGTCAGGCCAGCAGCAAGGCCAGCCGCAATATTGCTATCCATACTGAACTGGCAGAAAGGCCAGAGGATGCAAATAGACAGGTGAAAGCAAAGTAAAGAAAGGGAAATTGCTCAGAGAAGGATGATATACTCTTCTCCAAACACAACACCGGAAGAATACCGGGCCGAAGATAACTTGCTCTCTTGATTGAGATCATCTTTCTGGGAATATCCGTTCACTTGTGCACAGGGGTGATCATGAATTAGATAGCACTGATATCACAAATGGGAGAAAGCGTCTTATGAAGTCATAAGACAAAGAAAGGGAGGGGGAGGGGGGGAGGAACATTGAAGGCCTTCGCTAAAGAAGATTCGACTTACAATTTGATTCAAGTTAGCCTGGGACATTGCCGCGGGAGGGTGTGTCCCTGCCGAGGGCGTTCCGCCAGAGGGGCCCGCAGTCATTGTCGCAGGTTGCTGATGGTGCTGATGGTGAGTCTGCGCTGCTTGCTGCTGCGGCTGCGAGGTAATGGGAGTTGTGCTCCCTGGTCCCATGCTGCCACTCCTGGGCACAGAACTCGGAGCTCCCCCCGGAGCAGACATGGCCAATTATGCCTTCCTTTCTTGGCACTCAATTATATGATACCTTTATGATGATGAAAAAGCTAAAAAAAACAAAGACCAAGTGCTCAGGAGGTTTGATGAGGTTGTCTTTGCGATGAAGGCAAAACTGAATGGGGACATTTACATTCTGCATGTCTTGCGTGTGAAGCCGTTCATGTTCTGATATTGAGCTAAATCTATTCCAGTTAGAACTGAAAAAAAGAGTTGGGCAATCTAACCAATCAGATACATTTTTCTTAAGTTTTACATAAGCAGAGTCTCAGCATTCACTTGGAGAGTTGTGATGGGAAATTTGAAACATCATGGTTAAGAGACAATGCAACAATGGAGAATCAAGAGCCAGGTCATATTTTCGCTTCTGCTGATCGTATTCGACAGCTCAACGAGATTGACAGTGTATGCTACTACATTTACTTAAGGAAAGAAGCAATCGAGCTAACCAACGAACTTCATTCCAATAGGATGTAGCTAAACTTGTTCAGTCTGCTGGTCTTGCGATCCAGGCTCTAACAGAAGCACCTCCACCGTCAAGTTCCCCAGATGAAGGAGCACTAGAGGCTCATAAACGCGCATTCAAACAAGCATCAGCCCAGTACTTCGCCCTGCTCTCTTCAATCGACGTTCGGCTCCGTCGTCAGGTTTACGCCTTAGAGGAAGCTGGTATCATTCAACCAGACTCTGGTGAGGGAACAACGGGCCAAACGACAGGAGGTGTAAACCAGCTTGACATTAGCTGGCTTAACAGTCGCAAGGATACAGTGAGCAAAGACAAGGAGGCCGAGTTATGGGCAAACGCGAGAAAGTTCGTCCTTCAACAGAAAGATCCGACAAATAGCATTGGCGCATCCCAGCCGGCGGCAGGCGACAATATGGAAGTTGATTGAGTGGTGAATCGCCCGTGCTTTTTACCCAAAGATTCACCTCACCTGTTGCTTGAGGTTTTCAGGAATGCTAGTCCGCCTTTGTATAATAAACTGCCAGGCGCCACTACGCCCGAATGTACAATCGGGCTTTTCTATTTACCGCCGACGATCAATTTTGGACAGAGGGGATGACCAGAAGCATACAACCGTGGGTATTTCAACGGTCATCCAAAGTCCAGGAAGGAGGCTAAACCGAAATCAGTCGCATGGGGACACGTCATTTGTCTAACAATGCTTCTGACACCTTTTAAGGGGGCATTATAGCGTGACAATTCTGCTCAGACTTTGAAAAGTTGCCTGTGACGATGCAAACATTTCACACTTTTTGTCGAAATCGAAGTAGGTACAAGAAGGATTGCATTGCACGTAGGGTAATCGGTCTTTATAGAGAGAAACAGGGGGAAAAAATGAATCTATGGCGCTTCGCTATTCAGTGATTTACTTCATCATCGAATTGATCATGTCTCTGTGGGCGGATCGCTCTCTGTTGGCTTCCGATAACGGCTGAATGCCTGTGCAAGAGAAAGTGAGTCAACGATTAGCCGAACTCGATAATTAAATCACTTACTTCTCAGTTCTGAAACAACATCTTTTGCCTTTCCAAAGTATACCTCCTCTGTTTCAAAACAAACTCAATGTCAGCCGTTTTGTCCAACGAGACAACTGGATTAACCATACGAGAAGCTAGAGGGAGCAACGCACGTAACAGATTCCTCATCTTCAATTCCATATCCTCGACTAGACGGCCAACATTGGCAACATGACTTGAGTCTCCGTCAACTGGCAGGTCCGCCTCAATCTGCCTGGTCATATTGCCGCTTAGGTCCATCTCACCCAGAATCTCCGATCCCGTAGAAAGATGCAAAATGACGGTGCTGGTGAGCTTGTAATGGCATGTCCGAGCCCGGTCAGTGGCTTCAAAGACATGGATACTGTCCCACGAGCCCGAGTTCTTCGAACCGGGAGTGATGCCTAACTTGAGGTCAATCACACTTCTCTCTTAAGCCAATTCAATCCAGGATCTGATGTAAACAGAAAAGAAAAAATCAAGTTTGGTACGTCAACCGGAAGCATGAAACACATTACGCACCTTTCTTCATCAGCACCACGCCCGCAAACCCATCGTCCAAATCCCAAAAGTACACACTCCCCACTCCTCCCTCATAATACAGCTCTCTGTAAACATCAAACGCCTCGTTCGCCGCAATCTCCAGCTTTCTCACCCGCTCGCTGGGCACTGTGCCATCTTCGAGTGGGGGATCGAACTCGTTGCTCCAGGGGCTACGGTAGCTGTCTCCATCGCGGTTGTAGTCACAAAGGAGGTAATCTCGTTTCGAGCGGGGGCAGCGGCGAACTTCAAGAGGCTGGTCGACAGAGGCGAGGAGGTCTTCGGTTAGGTCAGGGACGAGAGTGGTTATGTAGTTGAGGTTTTGTTTGGTGTCGCGGGGTGAAAGGCGGCGGAGCAGGTCCCTGAAAGCTCAGGAGTAGCATTGGTTAGTACATGCTGCAAAGATGAACGACAGGGAGATATGAAATCCACCAGTTCATAACCAGCAAGACTACTTACAGCGCACTGTCAAACTGAGCATCTGCCATTGCTCCGGTTTGTTCCTATAGGACTGCAGATTGTGGTCTGGTTGTTAACGGCTGATGCTCCCCCGCATTCGCTGACGATGGCGGATGATTGTTGATGCCAAGCCCACTGAGGTGCGTGGCACGTAGATTTTGTACGGCTGCAGCAAAGAGCGATTATCAACGGAACTTGTGAGTATGTGTATGTGACTTGGATGTCAAACAACCATATTGTACACCTTTACAAGGCTACATAATACTCGTGAATCGAATCGAATCAACACCGATTAAGCAAGCCCAATACCACCTTCTATCCCCAAACCC
>FQSS02000601.1:0-33158 GCA_900128795.2 Malbranchea cinnamomea | reverse complement strand
TCGAACTTTTGAGGAGAGGCACAAGGTCTGTAAAAAAAATCACGGGTTTGAAAGGAGCTCCTACCCCCTCCGGTTGCACGACCGGCCGTGCGTCCTCCCCGCCGCTTCAGCTTCCATCCTGTCACTCATCCGCGTGTGCCCGTACCGTCTTGTTGCTTTACCATCGCGCTGGTATCAACTTGATTCTGGCTCTGCCCCGGCTTTGGCAGACAATAATAATCATAATAACCTAATCGTATTGAGGCTGGGAGGTGCATTTCCAGAGCAAAAGGGCCGTGCGGGGTCCACAAACCATCTTGATATACAGATATATATATACATATATATACGCATCATAGTATATATATCACTCCCGAAACATCTCCTTGGTTGCTTCTTTGTCATTCTGTATCTCAATCGTCCATTGACCATTTGCCCTTTCGTCTCTGGCGTGTGACACACAGGAGTACTCTCCGTCTGTCCTGCTGTTCACTCACAATTGCCTTTGTCCTGCCAGACCGTATTCCCTCTACCGAATCGGCTACTCCCAAATACCTTGAACTAAGAAAATCTATATATATATATATCTATATATATACATCTCTCTCTCTCTCTCTCTCCAGACATGTCTCCTGGAATTATGAACGGGGACGACGACACCGTCGCCAGTGCCCACACTGTAGGTGAGTGCATGATTACCTTGTTCACCTTCTTGTATCACCGCGAGAATTAGGGATTGTAGGGCACACGCACACGCAATTGAATGCCCTCTTGTCAATATTGCTTCTTTCTTTTTTTTTTCTGGTTCCTTAAAACCTCAGCCTTTTCCTTTTCTTCTCTTTCTTTCCTCCCTTGCTTTGTGATTCCTCTTCGGGTTCATTGTCGACCATCTTGCAGTGTCTGACCCAGTGAACAGGTAAAACCCCTGCAAAAGCGGCCGCTACCGCATCTGGTACTCAATTCTCCTCAGTCGATGGTGAAGCAGTCAACCATACCATCCCTACCGTCACCACCACGCCTCCTGCTGCGGATCCGGAAGCCCGGAGCCTGAAGCAACATCGTGCCAGCGTGGGCAAGAAGGTAACCGCGCGGACCGCACCATATGCTTCCAAGCGCCCGTCTCTGAATTCACTCAACAGTCAGGTGTCTGGCCTCAGACTTGATAGCGACAGGACCGAGAGCGATCAAGACAACCAACCCAACGGCACCCACAGCGCCAACAGCAACGCCGGCAGCGCTTATCCAGAGCACTCTTCTTATACGCCATCGACGACTACGACGGAAGACGCCTTCCGCTCTCATCAATCTCTCTGGACACAGGTTTACTCCTGGTTGCAGCAAGAAAGAGCGAAATTGGCGGCTCAGACTCGCAGTGAGTCCTCTTTGACGGTGGACCCCGATTCAGCTGTCGTTCATGCCGAGGGAGAATCGGGGAGAAAGTGCCGCCATCACACAGAACGCTCCAGCGCTTTAGACCAGCTCGAGCGCATCCTTCTCCGGTATCCTGCTTCTGCCGGCTCGGGAGAGTCGGTCAGAGGCAGACGCAAGGCGACTTCTGCCAATCGAAATCGACTCTCGGCAATGAGGGCCCTGAGACGAGGCTCGACGTCCGACTCTGACTATGCAGAGGTTGACCGTCTCGTGCCAAGCGCGGATGTTGTTCTCGACAATTCCAAGACCTTACTATATAGCGGGGGAGAAGCAGAGGAAACCGACGACGGTACCAATGTTGGAAGGCACAGGGGGCGTGAGTACTGGCTGCATTTCAAGTCTGAGATTCTGCGTCTGACGCATACCCTTGGCCTCAAGGGTTGGAGACGGATCCCGCTCGACGCGGGCGGGAGTATCGAGGTGGTGCGCCTGAGTGGCGCCCTCACAAACGCCGTGTATGTCGTCTCTCCGCCAAAGGACATTTTCAACGCATCGAGGGACGATTCCACTGGCAAGGCCGTACATCGAAAGCCACCACCGTAAGTATATCCCCTTGTATCCCTGTTCTTCTATTCCATCTCGCATCTAACATTTTGTAGGAAGCTTTTGCTCCGTATCTATGGCCCTCAGGTGGAGCATTTGATTGACCGTGAGCACGAACTGCGCATCCTTCGCCGTTTGGCAAAGAAAAACATTGGCCCTTCTGTACTCGGTACTTTTAAAAACGGCCGTTTCGAAGAGTACTTCCACGCGGTAACTCTTACCTACCGCGATCTTCGCATTCCGGAGACATCCAAGCAGATTGCCAAGCGCATGAGAGAGCTTCATGAGGCCATTGAGCTGCTTCCTGAGGAAAGAGCTGGTGGTCCGTCTGTCTGGAAGAACTGGGATAAATGGGTTGCCCGTTGCGAGCAGGTGACTACTTGGCTTGATAGTCAGATTTCTTCGAATGTCAACCTCGAAAAGGCTGGCAAACAACCTTGGCGCAAACGAGGCTATGTCTGTTGTGTTCCCTGGTCGCAATTCCGAGAAGCTGTTGAGAAATACCGGAAGTGGCTTGATGATGTTCATGGTGGACCAGAAGGGATGAAACAGAAGCTCGTGTTTGCACATAATGATGTAAGTGTCGCCAACGTACCGTATAGCCTACGCGATCAAAGGAACTGACAAAATAGACCCAATATGGCAATCTGCTCCGTCTCGAGCCGAGTGGGGAGTCTCCCCTGTTGCTCCCTGCAAATGAGCACAAGCAGCTTGTCGTGATTGATTTTGAGTATGCCTCCGCAAACACTAGAGCTTTCGAGTTTGCCAATCACTTTGTAGGTCACCAACCCGTCCAACCCCTCCGTGGTTTTGTGCGCGAAATTTTCCCTCCCAGACTAACATGCAATAGACGGAATGGTGCTACAATTATCACGACGCTGAGGCTCCGTGGGCGTGCCACACGAGCCGGTACCCTACCGTCGAAGAGCAAGAACGTTTTATTCGTGCGTACCTGAAGCATCGCTGGGCCGGGGGCGCCTCGAGTGTTCCTAGTTCATCAACTGCAACGACCGCGGCTATCAACGGCCCCGCGACTTACACCAGCAGCCCACGGATTCCTCCATTCAACTTGGATCTCGACAGTCACATTCCGTACACACCACTCTCCTCTCAGGCAGACCAAGAGTCTCGCGAACATGACGGCACTCTCGACGCCGAAACCGCCAAACTTCTCCGTGAAGTCCGGCTGTGGCGTGTCGCCAACTCCGCGCAGTGGGTGGCATGGGGTATCGTGCAGGCAAAAATTCCCGGACTTGAGGAAGCTCTAGCAGCCGCCGCCGCTGCCTCTTCGTTCGCCGAATCCTCTAATGCCCAAACCGAAAACGATGCAAGCGAGTCGTCATCTACTGCACAAGACGGCTCTGATACCGATGCAAGCTACCAAGCGAACCACGCTAATCTCGGGCACCTCGGTTCCACTGAGCAGGTTATGCAGGAAGTCGAAGCAGATGAGGCCGCAGATGAATTCGACTACCTGGCCTACGCACAGGACCGTGCGTTGTTCTTCTGGGCCGATCTCATGTCACTGGGATTGGTGAAGGAAGAAGACTTCCCCGAGGGCATGGTCAACCACATTAAAAAGCGGATGATTGGGCGCTGATCTTAAATTCCCTGAGCTCCCGCGCACGCTGGATTGCTGGCTGCTGCCTTGGGAAACACGAAGTATTGTGTTTGATCACGATCCGCGGCATACTGCCTCGGATTTTCCTGAATTATATTCTCTCTTACTTGCTTTTTGCACTTTGGGTGGTTGATTTTGATCGTTTCATGACGATGATTTCCGCCTGGGTTACCTGCGTGCATAGCATTGCGCTTGATGTCATGTACTTACTTCCCAGGGAGTCTTAAATAGATGCAATGCAATTGACTTGTCATGACTGCTGTATTCCTGACTCTTTTCAATCCACGCCACTCCACGCGGTCCCAGATGAAGTCACCCTAGAGGAGATGGGAATGATGTTATATGCACAATTACCTCCTCCTCAACTCCAACTTCCTCATCGTCTCTTTTTTCGCCTCCTCAATCCACCTCTCGTACTCTCCCGCATCACATTTCGCCTTTACAACGCCCTTGACCACCTCCCCAATGAACCCCACGAAATTCGTTTTCCGCAACGCATTCTCCCACGCCCACGCCTTCCGCTTCCTCGTCTCCCGCTCTAGCAACTCCGCATCCCCAAACTCCCGCGCCCGGATCCTCAAGTCCCGCACCGCGGCCATCAGATTGAACCGGATCTCGCCCTCGGGATACCGCGCAATGCGCCGCTGCAGCACCTCAATCACCTTGTCGGGAAAGGAGTCTGGCGTGCACTCGCCGTGACTGATCGGGTGCGGCTGCAGCCCGTCCAGCTCATACAGCTTGCCCTTGAATGGGACGTACGCGATGAAATGGTACAGCTCGGCATCTTCCTCGCTGACGGGTGGGCGGCTCGTTTCGTCGACGAACGGGGAGGCCCGCGAGAAGGCGTTGTGCGCGTTGCGAATCTGCGTGGAGTTGCTGAGCGCTTCGCCGCGGAGGTCGGGTGGGAATCCTGCCGTGAAGTCTTTGAAGGAGCGGAGTTCCGGGCCGATATCGATGGCGTTGTTACCTTTACCTTGATCTTGAGCGGAGGATGGGAAGAAGGAGGAGGAGGAGGAGGAGGAGGAGGAAGCGGTGTCGTTGTTTAGTATTACAGAGAGCACGGCCTGCGTCCCGCATGCGTTTTGGATCGTTTGCGCGGCAAAGAAAAGTCCGTTTTCGATCGCGCTGGGATCGTAGGTTCCGTCGAGAGGGGAGGATGACGATTCGGAGTGGTAGGCGCCAGAGACATACTTGAAGAGAAATATTACGCCGTAGACGGGGCTAAAGAAGAACAATTTTGCCGGGGTGATTAGTTCTGGTAGTTCATTGTTTGGAGAAAGACGCGGTAGATGAGGGTACTGTACCTGAGGGAGCGAATGGTGTCGGGATCAAGCGAAATGAGTTCTTCAAATTGCACATCCTTGACGCCGAGATTTTCGATCAGCGACGTGAAGACGCCCTAGATATCGCACGCATATCGTGAGTAAATGAGGAGGATCCGCAAAGAGCTCTGCAGGCGGAATCGAGATGTCGCTGGCGCCAGCGTCCTTTGGATTGGGTCTCCACGGTCCGAAAGACGAAAGACCGATTGCATCACAAACTCACTTCATCTGACTCAATCGTACTCCAACCCCCCGCGTTGTCAGACATTCTGTTAGACCTGTGAGAGCTCTGGTCGTGGATGTAGTATGTACGGATGTACCGAGGATTGCAGTAGGGTTTGGCTTCGATGAGCACGCCAAGTTCAATAAAAAAAAGCTAGTTTGAGTTCCCACCTGGAAATCGGTGTGAAGAGATAGATGATGCTTAGTAAAATCTTGTTCGTGTCCTGACCGAGCTGCTCACACTTGTAGCATTTTCTCTCTCTCTCTCTCTCTCTATCTCTGTCTTCTTCCCAGTGTCGTTATGATGTCAAAATCGCCATTGTTTGTTACTTTTGTTATATGTGCGGAAGGAACATTGTTCCGAGCCGACCAGCTTTCTCTTCACACGACTCGGATAATGTACATGGTTGAACATGCTACAAGTTTACTTGGAGAAAACGTACCCAACTTGGACCATTGACGAATATCATGGCAGGGAGATTGCTCAGCTCTAACTTCTGGATTCTTTCCATACGGTACTCCTACTACGAATTCTAACTCTTACCAGTGGAAATTGCAAGCTGGACCGAAGTCGTATCGAGGGTGGGGGAGAAATAAGATAGTGACCTCAAGTTTAGCACTACAGCTTCATGCCTGGAGTGATTGCATCGATGACTTTTTCCTTGAAGTCGAAGGTGAGCTCCGTGTCGCTAGAGCTTCGAAGATCCCCGCTCAGACAGCTCACCACCGCAGCTGCGTACCGTTCGCCCATCTCTTTCGCGACATCCCTCTGTGCGAGGGTGAGCAGAACCGTGCGCACATCTTTCGGCTTTGGCAACTTTCCCGTTCGCTGCCCTTCCTTTATGCGGGCGTCGAAGAGTTGAGATATGGTTCTCCAAAGACCGATCTCAAGGAGCACAACTCCGAGAGCATAGATGTCGTGCAGCCGTCCAAATTGACGGGTAGGATATCCCTGTCGATCAGGATGCCGATAGAAATTTGGCTCAATGTCAAAATTGCTTCTCATCTCGGTCGCGCCCTCGACTGGTCTTGCATAACCCCAGTCACCCAAGAAAGCCAGAATCTGCTCGCGTGACCCAGAAGGATTGCCGTTTGTTTCTCCTGGTTTTGTGGATCCCAAGTCCACCAGGGGAACGACACGATCTTCATGCTTGCGGAAGAGTACGATACCGCGGCTCCAGATGTTCTTATGAACCCAGAGTGAGCCGTGGACATTCAGCAATGTTAATGCGAGGCAATGTGCGATCCTGAAGCGTTCGCTGAGCGCTGGCTTCAACGGACGTTTTAACTGATTATCTACTTTGTTGATCAGCTCGTGCAGGGTGACGAGGTGATTGGCGTCCGTGCTGACAGTTTTCCCCGCAAATGGGATTTTATAGAGGAAGACGAATCGCTCCTTTTCCGCTTGGTCCAGGTAACCAAGACACTGGAGCGAGTAGATCGTCGGCTGTTGGGCTAGTGTGGGATCTTCCGCATCGCCCTGGTTGAATGCGGAGTTTCTCAATAGCCACGCGAGGTTCCGCAAAGGAGCTTTCAGCTCGGCTATCTCGTCGGGCTCAAGGTCCCCGAAACGTAGGCGGCGGTCATACTCATGGTACTCAACGATCACCTCTTCTGACTCCCCATTGTGCGTCCACTTGGCCAGTTGGAAGCGATTCGACGGCTCTCCTTCTTCTGCGATTTCACCTTCGAGCGGCTGGAAAGTTTCAGGTGCACTGCTCGACGCAAGCTTTTGTCGCATTACGACTGGCTCCAGTCCTGTGCCGTCTAGACTTAGGTCTTTCATGGACGACACTGCATCAGCAAGATTGTAGATGCTTTCCTGCGAAAAGTGCTGCATCAAGTCCCGCAGGCTGTCTGTCAACTCCTTGTAATCTTCCAGGACCAGCGTGAGCTTCTTCTTGTCGAAGAGCGACCAGTTGTAACCCTTCAGTTTGAGTGATTTGGCTTTCGCTTTGGCACGCTCGAAGAACGACTGTTTCCACTTCTCTCTGTCGTCAACATCCTCCTTATCCTGCGAGTCCAAGGATTCGTATTCAGCCACGATGGCATTGTATTCCGCGAGGCCCTTCGCCATACTCGTTAACAGCCGACAGATCGTGTCGGCCACCCACTCGGGCAACTGTCCTGGTAGCAACAGTCCATGCTTGTCGTCCAGAAACCGGCGGCGGAAGAACTCCAGTGACGTGAGCTGGAGGTCCAGCTTGAGCTGAAATTTGGCGCGGTCTTCCTCGTACGACTTGATATCGGAAATAACGCCTTTGATGAAAATGGTCACTTTGATGGCCTGGTCAATGGCCGTCGCAGCTGTCCCGTAGAAGTCCATGGTCGTTGTGTGGATGCTGGGATGAACGCTTCTCGCAGCGGGGCAAAGGTGGGGGAGAGATCTCTTTGAATCTGAGGAGTTGAGGACAACTTGACAAGCCAGACGGATTGGGGCTAAGGCTGCAGGGGGGTCAACGAATTGATGCTCGCCGAAGGATCAAACTACTAATAATGCTGAGTCGACTAAAGAGTACTACTATGGCATCTTCAGCGCTGGTCCCCTCCATACTTTGACGATGCGGAGAACGAACGAAGGTCCTTGATTTTTAGAGCGGCTGTTGCGGGTGTTTTTCTTTTCAAAATTCAAGGCTGGTACCTCGTTGCTTGATGTTCCTGCAAGCTGGCGTGTCTTTCTGAACGTCGTCTTGCTTTGGCCAACCCCGTCTCCCTTGGATGATTTACCCGTTCGATACGGCCTACAGCCAAGTCCATTAGCTTCGATCGCATGAGATGTAACCTCAAGTAGGTAGTTATGGAGAAACGCGTCACCAATTTCGCTGGTA
Organism: Malbranchea cinnamomea; assembly: GCA_900128795.2. NCBI lineage: Eukaryota > Fungi > Ascomycota > Eurotiomycetes > Onygenales > Malbrancheaceae > Malbranchea > Malbranchea cinnamomea. Next base: position 25,212 of record FQSS02000601.1, on the reverse strand, counting down.
CACCCTTGTTATTATCCGCTAGATATGTTTATGTTGTTCAGTGTCCAGAATCAAATTTTCAGAAAGAGCATGACCTCTTTCTTGCTCTCCAGAGAAGACCTGTAGAAAATGAAAGAATAACCATTGAACGCTAAATTCACAGAGAAAGTCCCAGGATCAACCCAAAACAGCCCAAAAAATACAGAGATTTTTTTTGTGGTTTCGCTCAGTCACCTATCACGCTCACCGATATCCTCTCCTAATCTCTCAAAGTCATTCCATTCTACCCTCCCAGGCACCTCTTTGATCTCATCTAATGTAGAACCCAACTTCACAACGGCAAACCTGATCATTCGCGGATCCAGACCCAGCGATCTCCGGATCTCTTGTTGCACGGGAGCTGAGGAGTCAAAACGCATGATAAAGTGATGGCCTATTGAATACTTTGCTTGGTGCCTTGTAATCGGACGGGGAAGTCGGAAGGGGCCCCAGTTCGTGAAGCCACGGACAACACCTCCACCACGAACGACTTGAAGTCCCACTGTGCGCGCTATTCTGTGAAAGGGATCAGAAATTAACCTTCTGCTGAGATTTCTCGCATAGTGTGCAGTGATTGCGGGACATGGAACATACTCTTTCACCTCAACGAGGTTGCCTGGGCGAACCTGAAGTTACAACAAAGTCAGAGGGCTAATTGGATAGAGGGAGCGCAGGTGAAGCATACCACCGCAATCAACTCATACAGCATGGTGTTGCGCCGGGCGACAGTATTTATGATTTAACTTAGAGGATCTTCTTCAAATGCAATGTGGGTAGACAGGTACCACAGCCTCTGGATAATCAATAAGATAAAAAGAAACAGTTATGTAAATCTCTATGGATCATGTCCATCGAAAAATCCTTAAGACAGTGTCACGTGACTGTGACAGCCACCTTTGGTTATTTTCTTTGGGTCGAGAATCTCCTGACACTCCGTATCTGAGATAACCACGATAGCGGAGTCAGTAGTTATCGTCATCCAACCCCACCCGGAACACGGCCCCGGCGGAACACCCAAAAAACGTCGTGCCTCGATGAAATATCACGATTCAGGAGGTCTTATACAAAAAGTGGAACGAGTATATGTGACAAGAAATAGTATAAATGAACCAACTTTTTGTGAGGCAATATCCTTGCAGTACATTTTTAAAGCCAGTTTAGAGATACTTGTGTTATTCCACAATGTTTCTTGAAATTTAGAAGCCAAACCTTCATCACAAGTTGAGATACCTTTGAACTTCGAACTTGTGATTATTTCTACAGTAATAGGTACTATTTTGAGTGTTCCGCCTCATGTCGTGCCTTGGGTGGTGCTGGATGAGCTAGAATCTGCAGAAGATGCGTTGGCTGTGTGTGGCTGGGGCTGGGTTGCCGATGCTCCTGGCATTCCCCTCCTGGCATTCCCCTCTCTGCAGAGGTTCGTCGATTCTGGTGAGTATGGGCTCTTCCTGGACGACTCAGTCGTAAACCTCTTTGATGCTTGCGCGACTCTTTGCTGGCTGCATTCATTACTATAGTACGTACTACTAGTAGCAGTCGAGCAGCGAGCTTTAGGCGAAAATCGTCATGCCCGCCTCTGAGAGCGAAGACCTGCTCAATGACGTGCTTTTGAGCCTGGAAGATGGCTCGTCGGCCATTCCGGACCCCTTGGGGGTTGATATGGGCTTCGGCCTTGACGAGGGAAAAGATGCGGGTGGTGACCTGCTTGATGATGTGCTGGATGCTTTGGGAGAAGACATCCCCGATAATACTCTGGATATCGACGACCTTAACCTCGGGGATGAAGGCACAGACTCAGGGCTTTCTGTCCCAAACGACGAGTTAGCAGAAAGAGTGACTTTGGCTCGCAACGGGGACCATGAGTTCCTCAGTACCATGTCGCAGTTCACTAGCATCCTTTCCAAAACGGGTATTCACGGACCCCGACATCTGCGAGCATTCAACCTAACGACGCGAGCAGTGAGGATTGGCAGAGGAGCTCAGTTTACGGTTTTCAAGGATGAAAGTGGTGTACAGAATGAGAACGTCGTGATCAAACGTGTCAATGTGCCGCTGTCACGGGACAAGGATTCTAATAAATCCTTTGCTTCTGGCTCCGATTACCGCCTCCAGCTGCGTACTCTGGAGCTCGAAGTACTCTCCTTGTGCAACCCTTTCCTTCGAAGTCACCGAAACATCGTTCATCTTGTCGCCTGGGGATATGACTATCCCCTCCCGGACACGCCGGTTCCAGTACTTTTCATGGAAGCCGCACTCATGACGTTGACTGACTTTCTTAAGCCGGAGAATGAAAAGCTGCTGGGAAATAACCCGAACGACATCAAGCATCAACTCGCTCTTGACTTTACAGCTGGCATCGAGGCACTCCACCGTCTCCGCATCGTCCATGGTGACGTTAAGCCCGACAATGTGCTAGTCTTCAGGGAGACACTGAACGACAAAGTTCCCTTTTGCGCGAAGATTAGCGACTTTGGAGTCTGTGTCGACATCGAGTCGGCGAGAAGTGGGCTTACAATTGAGGATTATAGGGGAACATTAGCCTGGCTTGCGCCAGAAGTTCGAGACATCGAAAGATGGAGTGGTGACGCCTTCAGGCCGGAAGTCATGTTCCGCTTCGATTCTTACAGTTTAGGGCTTACGATCCTGTCTGTATTTGTGAATCAGGGTCAACCAGTCGATCTGACAGTAGAAGGAGAGGATCCACTGGATGTTGCAATCTCTATGCTTAGAGGAGATGATTCCCTCCCATCGCCATTACGCATGCAGCTCACTCGAGCTCTTAGGTCTCTGTTGGATATAGATCCATGGAAGCGTTCTTTACCAAACTCCGACCTTCTAAAGGTCGATTCGCCGGCTTATACCTCATGGTACGAATCTTCTACCACCGTCTTGTTATGAATACCTTTTCAAGTCCCTTTGGAAGTCACATTGATTAGACGGCTGACGCCATCGTAGGCTTGCTATATCCCAACGACGCCACAGAAATAACTCAGCAGACGTCGGGATGATTGACACCATCTACAACAAAGGCCCGCGTTTTTGGTACCGACTCGATGACGCAGTCCGCGAAGAGCTAGAGCAACAATATTCCTCCTCCGAAACAGACACGTTTGCAGCCGATGTATTGTTTGGGATGGCGATGAACCTCACAGGGAAATGGTCGGCAAATAATACACCATACGTTGATCGCGTCTTGACTTATATTACTGCATCGGCAAGACGGGGATTCTCTCCTGCGCGTGCAATCTATGCGCAGTTTATCCATGCTCATGACAGGAAGTCTGAGTTCAGTGAGCGGGTTCTCAACAAATGGACTTTACAGGCCATCGCTGAGGGATACTTGTTCGCCAAACCGTCGCCCAGTATCACAAATCAGGAGATTGATGCTGCCCGAGCCAAATTTCGAAATGCAGGAGGATTCTGCCCTGATCCATTTCTGCGAAAATTGGACATTGTTGACATCGCACGAGATTTGGGCAAGGCACTGGAATACCGCCGGAGTGGCCGGCAGATCGTGGATATCTGGGGTAACACCCTGCTTCATGCTGCCGCGGCTCTGGGCGCAATCGCGGTGGTCCGCGGCCTCGTTGAGGAGGCTGGTACTGAGGTGGATGTTCTGAATGACAATCTCGAGACACCACTGTACAAGGCCTGTCAAGCCGGCCATGTTGAGGTGATTCACTATCTCATTGATAAGGGAGCAAAAGCCTCTATCGCGACCAAGCAAAGGAAACTCACTGCATTACACTGGCTCTTCACCATCCCCGAGAGTTCGGTCGGCGAAATAGCTTCTCGGCTGGTCCGTGAGGCCGGAGCACATGTCAATGCCATCGCAGAAGCAGAAAGTCTCGAGAACAGTGGTGGCTCTCCGACCAAAACTATGCTGCTTCATTTGTATGGCCCTCTAGACAGCTGCATTCCCTGAAGATTGAAGTACGGTACTGACGAATTCCAGCCCTTTTGAACTGCCGTCGGGAACTCCGCTGCACTGGGCTGCTTTTGCTCGTAGTAAACCAGCAATGGAAGCCCTTCTTGAACTGGGTGCCAATATTGACTCCGCTTATCAAAACTGCGGGCCGGGAACCGCACCATTAGCGCTAGCCGCTTGGTACGGAGAGACTGAAATAGTTCGGTTCCTGCTATCCAAAGGTGCGGACGGGACGGCAACAGAAAAGGGTCGAAATTCCCTGCATGCCTTGACTTATTACATGCCAGAACACCAAGGTTATGTTCCGTACGCTTGGCATTATTGGATACGGCATGGAAACTGGAGCGAGCATCTACAGCAGATGACAGAGCTTGCAAAGCTTCTTGCGGACGCGGGAGCAGACGTTACAGCTCGAGATCAGGTGTACCCACGTCGGACGCCAATTATGATGGCCGCGCAGGAGCGAAAGTCAGGGGCTGTTTGTGCTCTACTTAGCTTGGGTGCTGATGTCGATAATCCGAAGGGAGTATCAGGCAAAACAGGTTTGGAATTTCCTTTTCTTTATTGTCCAATGTTCTTATATCGCTATTTTTCCTGTCGAGCGACGTATCAGAACCCAGATTCTCCTCTTTTGCTGACGTGTCCTCGTGCTGACAAAATTCAACTACTGTAGTGCTCCATGAATGGGCTAATTCAATGGGATGTACATTGGCTTATCCCGAGTCTTATTTACACGTATGGAAGCGGATCACAGAAGCATCAGAAGATGTGAATCTACAGGATGAGTACCAAGAGACGCCACTTCATACTTTTATCACTGTGTCTCATCCAGAGGATACTATTCGGGAAGGCTGCGATATCCTGTTCAACCTACCGCGTCCCGCAGACCCAAATGTCGCAGACCGCCGTGGACTGACTCCCTTGTTCATAGCACTGGGCACATGGAACCCGGAACAAGAACCCGAGAAACGGGCGTTTCATCTGATCAAATTTGGTGCGAGCCTCTTCGCGCGTACAAATACCCAGGCGGACGTATTTTTTCCTGTTGCCAACAACAAGTGCCTCAGCGACGACCGAAGTTACAATCTTATCCTCCGTCTGCTTTCTCACCTGGCAGAAACTGAGCGGTGTGAGGGCAACATCAGCATTGAAGAGGTATACAGAAAGTATTTCCTCTCACACTTCGGGGCCATCCTAGCCTTGGCTGCCGCAGCACGAGAGGGACGAGTCAAGACCACAAAGCTCCTTCTCGATCTGGGACTGGAAAAACGCATCAACGATGTCTTCGAGTCAGACAGTAAATCACTTGTTACAGTTTTGGATTCCGCTCTTCATGCGGCAAACGTCAGCAGACAAGCTTATATGGAGCAGATTGCTGGGTACGGTACCGGACCACATCGCGAGCGTGCACTGGCGTCCAAAGTAGTATACTACAAGGGTCCAGGAGGCTCCGCTCGTGCTACTGAGGCCTACAATGGGTTTCCTGAGGTTCTACGATTGTTGCGAAGTCGCGGAGCCAAGCGTGCATGCGAACTAGAGCCAGTGCCTGACCGGAAAGTGCTCAGTATGGAGGATATGCTCCCATCAGACAACCCCGATTTCTGGGATGTGACTAATATGTACCACTTGGGGTTTTCCCCAGAGACCCAACCAAACAAGAAACAATGGGAAATTGTGTATGAGCTGGCTCGACATCCAGCAGATTGGCGTGATCAGTTGGTTGAGCTGTTGCGGTGGAGGTACGAAATAGGAGTGCGACTAGACTTAGACATGTTAAGAGACGCGGAGAAATGCGTCGCGGCACAAGAGGAAAAGGACACTGCAGCCGATGAAGCAGGAAATAAATCGTTGCTGGTGGATGCCGATTTCCGGCGCAAGATGCTTCTTATGCTATACACAATAGGCCAGCCAGGAGACAGCGTGGATGCCGAGACGGACAAAGATAGTTCCAGCCAGGAGACCCCAAGATGGATCGAGGTTAGAGAAACAAAAAGGTATGGCCTGTTCCCGGGCTTGAACACAGCACCGGGTCAGGTTCTTGAGGTCGAGATATTTAGAAATGGTAGGCTTGGAAGGACAAGAAGGAGGCCTGTTAGCTGAAGGGGAGAGAGCGAGAGACGCGCACCGCTGTCGTTGGAGATGCCATTTTAGATGAATCGAATAACATTATGACTTGGTCGGCCTTCTTCCCTAACACAGGACGCATGAATCAACGTGTTTTTGTATCTCTGGCTTGAGTATGACATCTTCTCTGCCATTATCAGTCTCGAGAATCTCGCCGTGAACTTGTTTTCAGGTCCTTAAGGATACATAATGGAGTGAACCGCTGGCCCACGAAGTCCCAGTGCTCAGTCAGTCTTATGGAAGGCAAGATGTGTGACACATAGGGCCTTCTGACTCAATCAAATCTCCCAACTAACTAACTAGTTAGACGGAACAAACTTGGTAAGACGGGCCCAGCGAGATCAACCTCTCGACGCTGGGTCAAAGAGCTCCAGATATCAACGCGGATTGCAGATTGAGACTCAGACATAAGACTTCTGTTACCCCAGAGATGGATCACTGACTGATTTTAGGCGAGCTGGAACATGCTTGAAGCGATTAACTCCCCAAATATCTGCAAACTGTCCTTTCCAGATCTCTGTTGGTGGGTTATATCATATCACTTCCACATGTGCACTTGTTGCACCGCATTGCATAGCAGATGAAGCTCTTACTACTATTTTGCGGTGATAGTAATATGTCTTGCTTTTTTGTAGTCTTTTCTTTTTCTGATGCTTCCAACATCACAACTGTGTGCATGGTTTGGGCAGAAGCAATCAGCAGACAAATCTCTAGGATCATAGATGCTTCATCAAGTCAACAAATGTAACAGGGAAATTTTGATATGACACTCAGTAATAGTAGATGTACTATTTAAATCCTCACTAACTTATTATTTTGATGTCTTGATAATTAAGTCACAGAAGGATGCCAGATACAAGAACGGTTAGTTTACTAGTTTCTCACTTCTGGTATGACTAACGAACCCCACCAAAAGAGACTAGTGTGAATGGTTGAACTGCATCGGGAAATGACTGAATCAACGTGCGAGGAGATTCGCTCTGTGCAAAAGAACAACTCCCCAAATACCCCGAGAAGACAAGTTCCCTCTCGCTGTTATGACCCTTATGCGATGACCAGTCTACTTTGGAGGAATGATTGGAAGCGTCACAAAGTTTGTGTATCTGGGACCAAAGTTGATATGGTTGGTCCCCCTGAACTTGCTTTCCGACCTGCGCATGGTAGCTCGTCAGGATCAAGATTATACCCAACTGGTTGCGTTTCCTGAGGACTTCAGCTTACCGGTCAGTTGGATCATCATGCAAGAAAATACCGCTGCCCTGCGTATCTCCTGATGCCACCTCCAATACAATTCTACCTCCTTTTTCCACAATCACGTTCGTCGGCCACACTTCCACGTCGACCCCGTACACTTCGCCTGGAATGACAGGCTGGACGTCTGTGCTAAAGTAGTCGCGCCATGGGAGGTACGGTCTGTGCTTAGGGTGCTCCGTGTTTACCTTACGCAGGCTTACGCGAAGCCAGCCCTTGGTCAAGGGCACGGGGTCTCCGGCGGTACCGGTGTAGAAGATCTCCTTTCCCTCAGGAGAAATATATCTCAACGTCAGGAACAGATCGATGTCGCTTGGAGTTGGTCCGTCTGGGTCTGGTGTGACTGAAACGCTTAGATGCGCGACGATATGGCCTGTGATTTCCGTCTCCTCTTCGAAAGGAGGCGTCGTGAATTGCACAAATTGAGGGTTCTGGATTGTCCCCAGAGCCTTGTATGAGAGTTTTTTGGGCAACAGAATCGAGGGTTCTATCCGCGTGAGGCCTTGGTCAGGTGTTAGGAAAAACTTGGTATATCTGGTGCGCGCAATGGGCCACTCGTTTTCGGTTCTTCGAGTGTACGCCTTCTCCGCCTCTGCGTTATTGTATCCGACATCACCTTTCCTGAGAACAAGGTCAACGGGTGGAACCTTGCCCTTGACCGACCACCCGACTCTATCTTCACCCTTTAAAAAGGCATCCAGGAAACTACGTTGGATCTCCACCTCCTCTTTATAGTAAAAGGGGAGGTCGTGCCGGCCCGTTATCATCCGGAGGTACTTTAGCTCAGAGCCTGCATGAGTGTAGCCCTCGATGTTTCCTCGCAAGTGGAGCAAAATGCCACCCCAATTTCCAACCGATAACAACGGTACCTCGATGTCGCCCAGGTCGTATTCTTTCGATGCATAGTAAGGATCGTCCCGAAATCTGTGCACGACGTTGTCCTTGGTCTGATCATGACGGTTTTGTGCCAACTCCTCTTCACTGAGGTCGCCTTCGAGCGTATCCGGACCCCAATTCCTTGCTGCCCGTCCAGGTCTTCCATACTGGTTGGTGACGACCTGCCTATTCCACCAGAATTCGATGAACTTGTTAGACAAAATCCCCCCATGGCGGCAGCGGTCCCGGTAGTAATCCGACATCCCTTCCCATGGGATGATTGCTGCGAGGCCTTTCGGTTTCCGAGCAGCTACCCTCCACTGGCTGCCTGCGTAGTAGCTAATACCTAAAAGTCCAACCTTTCCTGACGACCATGGCTGCTCTGCTGCCCATTCTATGACCTGGAAGAAAGCTTCGCTTGTCCTACGACTCTGCGAAAATATTAGATTCGCCCTCTAGTGCATCCATAAAAACTTCGAGGAGCAGCCATACGTACCATCGTATCTAAGACACCAGGTGATTGACCCAAGCCGAGCTCATCCGCCCGGACGACCGCATATCCATGGCGAGTCCAAAACCCAGGATCAGGTGTTTCCCACGCAGAATGACATGATTTATGCTCCGGGTTCAACTCTGAGAATGATTTGGGGTGAAAGTCTTGGTAAGGGATATCCTTCCCATAGGGCCCATATGTGACTAGTACGGGGACTTTCTGGCCATCTGCGACTTTCGGACGGTAGATATTGCATCGTACTAGGCCGTTATTATTTCTGAGCGTCACCGTCGCATTCTGCTCGAATATGTACGGAAACGAGGTTTCGTCGACAGTGTGTAGGTCTTTAATCTGGTTAGGCATGCTTGCAGAGGATTGGAAAATTCGTCACCCACGGAGACTACACATGCACAAAGACAGAATCGTATGATAGACGGAAATACCTCGAGCATTTCAAATAAATCACACTCCACCCAGAGATCGGGACCAATTGACCTGCCATCGGGATGTGGGGGGAAAGTTCCGTACTTACTGAACCAAGGGGGCTTGTCTCCCAAATTGTGGGAACAAAACGCCGTTGCCCCTGAACCATCCGATGCGCCCACACCGGTGGATACGCCGGTCGGCAACCAGCTCCTGCGGGGAAGAACTTATCAAGAGGTCTGCAGTCGTTACAAAAAGTATAGCGGGCACCCTTGCTTCACGAACCAGATTCAGCAGTCCGCCCCTTTTTCTATCACATCTGGTTGAATTTGTTTACTAGTACTTCTAGAAGACCTCTGTACGAGGAGCAAGCAAACGAACGACTATGGCGGTCCAACCGGAGGATGTGAACTCAAGCGAGACGCCCACCCCGCTCAAGGTATTGATTGTAGGTGCTGGGATTGGAGGCCTAACAGCGGCTATAGCTCTTCGGCGTCAGGGTCATGATGTCACGGTACGTCAGATACTGGATTACATGAATGTTCCTCATGGCTATTTTGTTGCGACTAATTGACCTTGTTTAGGTCTTTGAGCGATCCAAATTCGCGAATGAGACTGGGGCTGCCATCCATCTCGCACCCAATTGCAATGGGATTCTCCGGCGTCTGGGCATATATGCAGAGACTTTTGGGGCAAACACCTTCGATGCGGTAGGTCACTTGGCGTCACTTGTCAAGGCTACGCAGGAATTATATTTTAACGGACGATATGTTGTAACAAAGGTTGCTACACATTCTACTTCAGGCAATTTATTGCATGAAATTGACTTGAGAGAAGCAAACTCCGCTTGGCAACATGTAAGTTGTTTCCAAAATATTGGCTCTCTGGATAGACTGACAAAATTATCATTCAGCCATATCATTTTGTTCATCGAGTAGATCTGCACAATGCTCTCAAAAATAAGGCCCTTGAACCAGACGGAGACGGAAAGCCGATTACGCTGAAGCTCGCAAGCCGAATTGTTGAGGTTGGGTGCGACGATGCCTCCGTTGTCCTCGAAAACGGAGAGAGGTATATGGGAGACGTCGTTATTGGCGCGGATGGTGTGCATGTGAGTGTTTACGTTTGATCACATTGTTGAGAAGTACTAATTCTCGGGGAAAAAAAAAGTCCAAAACCAGGGATGCCGTTACAAGTGGAATGGCCAAAACTTTTGACTGTGGGAAGAGTGCTTTCCGCTTCCTCCTACCGCGCCAAGTGCTTTTGGACGATCCGCTCACAAAAGTGTATGCGGATAAAGAAAATTGCCTTCGCATGTTCATTGGTAATGACCGCCGGCTGGTTATGTACCCGTGTCAAAATTCCACCGTGATGAATTTCGTGGGAATCCACCCTAGCAAGGAATCCCAGAGCACCTCTGAAGGTAACGAGCACTATCATTTATTGAACTATACAGTGTCCTTGGTGATGGAAGTATTTTTGTTGACATGGAATTAGATTGGAATCAGCAGGGTAGTAAGGGCATTCTCTTAGAGGTGTACAAGGACTTTAGCGAGTCTATCCGGGCGATGCTTTCCAAAGTCGATTCAGCCACCTTGAAAGTCTGGACACTACTCGATATGAAGCCACTCAAGGATTGGACGAAAGGAAGGCTGGCGCTGATGGGGGATGCGGCACACCCTTTTCTACCACGTAAGAACGCCGGTATACATTGTAAATGCTTCATCTAGCTAACCTCCCAACAGATCAAGGGCAGGGGGGTGGCGTTGCGATTGAAGATGCGGCCTCACTTGCAGTTCTTCTCCACAAAGGAGTCCCGCGCGAGGAGATCCCAGATCGGTTGAAACTTTACGAAAAATGTCGACTCGAACGTGCGCATAAAATTCAGCAGTACACACGGCTGGCTGGGAGAGACTTGGACGAAATCAAGCGCAATGGACAGGAGCTCAACAGTGAGTCACGTCGGACCAGTCCATCTGTATCATCCTTTACTGAGTTGCTTCTAGTGATGGAATATACGAACTATAACCTGGGCCATGACGAATGGGACAACACGACTCAAGTACTCAGAAAATGGCTATGGGCCAGAGAATCGAAAATTTGCTGGCGTATGCCACTTTCATTTGGGCCAATGCCAGGCCCAAGACAGGATCCTGCTGGAAAATTTAAGGATCGCTATCATTGCACTTCCGTGACCGCCTCGATAAAAATAAAAACGTCGCGCACACTTTTGCAAAATATGTTCCCAACCGAAGCGTTTAGTTTCCAGTCTCCGGGCACCGTTGCCTACGCAACGATATCTTGCACAACCCTGGGGGAATTGGACTGGCTTGGTGGAGGGGGATACAATCATCTCGGGCTCTACCTGCATGGTGTGAAGTACACGCAGAAGGATGGTACAGCGGTAAATGGCTCGTACCTAGCTGTCTTATTTGAGGACCTGGCGGACCCTATCATTACTGGTCGTGATGAGCTTGGCATGCCGAAAATATACAGCACGATTGATATTGACCGGAGAGACAGACACCTACGGATTACCACATCATGGCGAGGAACAACTTTTGGGGAGTTCGAATGGGTGGGCTTGGAGTCGCCTGCTTCCTTGAACGGAGGGTTATCCACCCCAAAAACATCCGTAACTCAAGACAATGGGCTGCTGACGTATAGATACATCCCTGCGGTTGGCGATCGCGGCAAAGCTGACGCTCAGTATACCGTCTTTATTCCGCATGGCATGGCTTCAAATGAAGGTGAATTGGTGAGGAAGGCAGCAAAGGCTCGGGTCTCCTTCTGGCCCCACAACTGGAAGACTCTTCCAACAATGCATAACATTGCTAGCAGACTCGCGGAACTACCGATTTACGGCATCGAGGAGGCCAAAGTTGTGGAGAGACGGGGCTTTGTGGACGGATTGAAGCCGGTAAGACTCGATTAAGGGGTACGCTTGTCCTTGAACGGGAAAGGCAGACACTTTTTGCTTGAAAGAAATCCCAGGATTCCAATTCCATTTTGTCTATGAATTTGCGGTTACTTTTATTGCTTCTGCCTAAATGAAGAGATCAGACTGGTATCGAAGCCCTGGTTGATTCATACCTCTCGGCGAAATCATTTGGAAGTTAACAAATGGACAATGGCTTTCTACGTACGCATTTACATGAGTCCTCGTTCTCTACGCATGCAAAGAAAGGCCTCTGTCCTAAATATCACGTCATTATCTTTACCACAGTAAAGACTTTTACAGAAAGACTTGATTCAATCCGTTATCGCAGCATGCAAATCGACTATGTTTCAGAACCAACGACACAGCAGAGCTCCCTCAATGGTCTGCCTGCTTTGGGATCCAGTGTGCAGTTGCAATTCGGAGTCGCTTACCCCAGAACATGAAGACCAAGGTCAACAAGGAAAAGAAGCCCATAAGACCACCAAATACCCCAAATGGTACAGCTGAACCCGCTTCTTCGACCCAAGTCCCGACGAAGAAAGTCCATGAAAAACTTATGATGGCCCTGTGCAGTCGTGTTAGTTTACTCTCGACTGGGATAACAAGTTAAAATATCGGTGAAGATACCTCATGCAGACGATTGCGACGAAGCAATCACCAGATACGGCGTTGTAAGAGTCGAAAATCTGTTCAGCATGAGTTAGTTCATTAAACCAAGCATTCGGATGACCCTCGGACAAATATTACATAGTTGAAACCGATAGAGGGGGCCTGGTACGTCAGTTAGGTTGTCAGGACTTCAAGCATAGGGAACGAACTGGAGGCTTAGAACACACCTGCATTAGACCAAAGGCAAGCATCCCCAGCCCGAATTCTAAACCCAACCACTTTGTACCGCCTGGTTCATTTCCACAAAAACCAAACACCCATAAGCCAGTGGTGGCCAGAAACAAACCTGGCAAAGCGGTCTTTAAACGCGCTTCTGGCTCTGCAAACCCGTGTCGTTCTTTCCTGGCCTGATGTCTGAGGGAAAGGTCTGCGACAACGTAGCAGTATATCATTCCCAAAGTCGCTCCGATGACGCCCCCAATATTGATCAGACCTGCGTGTTGTTTCCACAGATACGGCGGTCCCGCGACCATTGAAGGACCGACTGAAGACATCGTCACTATTCCTCCGACTAGGCCGGCATACCAAAGCATGACCAGCCACACTCCAGGGAGACGAAGGACCAGCCATAACCGGACGAGTCGATGGAGGAGGCCTGGGCGATAAGTACCCACGCGTAAGGAAGCAAGAAAACTATTGGCCTGGTAAGAAGGATCTGGGCCGACTCTCTCTATAGTGGCATCATTGTCTGCTTTTGAGGCTTGAATCTCACTAAGGCTCTCGTTGGAGGGATACCCAGGCGCAGATTGACGATCAAATAGTGTCTCGCGCTGAAAAAAGAAGCAAAGAGAGAACGTTATGGCTGAGAGAATCACATTCGTCCAATGGAGCCATTCATAGTTGCGGGATTCGACAATATAACCGCCGCTAATGCCTCCAACAAGCGACCCAAGTGCAAGGAAGATGGTGTACACTGCCTGTGTTTCCCGTTAGTATGAACCGAATCTATTTGCATCCTGTGGGGTGATTATCTACCATTGCTCGGCCTCTCTGGTGAATGAAGAAGACTTCACCAACAACATCCGGTGATACAGCATCGGCAGGCGATCCCCCGACTCCCATTAAAAGTCGAGCTGCAAGCAAGCTGTTGAAATTTCTAGTTAACCCTGCCCACATTGAGCAGAATATAAGCAGAAGCAGATTGACTAGAATCACAGGACGACGACCAAAGGTGTTCGCAAGAGGCACATTCCAAATATTGCCTACTCCCAGCATGAGGACATTGACCTGGAGTATCTATCAGCGACCCTCATGATACAACAGAAAGAAGGTTTAATTGCTCGGAGATGACCTACAGCTATCAAATGGGTTAAACGAGACATGGAAACGGGAGGTTGGAACACCAGTGGTGTTGCCATTATCGGAAAAGCGCTGGCCACCGAGGACGATGTAAAGTTCGCCACGAACGCATAGAGGGACATGCAAAATAAGATAGCGATTTTGCGCCATAACGGCCAGTTTAAAGGATCAGCTGGGTCGCGTGAAGGAAACGGGATCAGCTGGATATTGTCACCAGCCTCATGGTCTGCGTAAAGGTGTCAACCCAGGGGCCAGATATCGCGTCATGAGGAATCGGAGTACATACTGACCAGAACATCCGTTCCTGGAGGTGTCGCGTTCCTAACCTCAGCCTCAGAGAGGGAGAATGCGTGACGAAAACCCATGTTCTACGTCACTGTGTACAGTCCTAGTGCACTAGTTGAGACGCTGGGATTGTCTGACGGCAAAACGGAAGAGCATCAGGCCACATATGGTGGAGCATCGCGTGATTTTTTGACTTATAAAGGAAGTTAGGGAAACCTGGGGAACCTTGGAATCTGGGGTCGAGATGTGGAGAAGTGGGCACCAGTTTGGCAACGGGGAAAGATGTGGGCTCAAGTTCTACTCCACATCCCGATGAGCCTCCGGCCCCCTTCCTCCCCTTTCCGATATGGAGGTAACCTTCGTTGGCTCTAGTGAATCAAGAAAAATCGCTTTGGACGAGTCAATTTCGATATCGAACTTGACTAGCATGGTGTGTTTTGCTTCACCTGTGCTGCCATTCAGAAATTCAGGACTGGTAACATCATTGCGAGGAGGGTATGGCATTCACAGAAAAAGCCTCAAGATTCCAAATGCGCAACTAAATGCCTGTGCATTCTATCGTTGCCCAAAAAAAGTATAGGTATATATCACATGAAGCGCTTGCGATACGACGACCTAGAGAGGTCTGGCAGGCAGCAGTTGTCCAACACATTCTCCGAACCCAACATCAGACGTTCCGTCGGACCCAGCACGGCCCGTGAATCTAACCTCATCTCCATCCTCAAGAAAGGCTCTGGTTGTTCCGTCTGCCAGGGATATAGGTTTTCTTCCACCCCATGTACTTTCTAGAAGACAACCACGCTCTTCCTGGCCGATGCCAGACACGGTTCCTGACGCAATTATATCTCCTGTTCTCAAGCTGCAGCCTCCCACAGTGTGATGAGCAATCATCTGACGGAATGACCAGTACATGGTCTCCATTCTGGATTGGCAGACCCTCGTATACGGCCACCACTTCCCAGCTCGGATATCAACGGTGAGGGTGATTGAATAAGTTTCATTGAGCGGGTCTCTGAGGTAGCTGGCAACAGGCTCCTCGCGTGGGGGACATGGCACCTTGAACGGCGCGAGAGCATCTAGAGTAATGACCCAGGGGGAGATGGTTGTGCCGAAGTTCTTGCCGTTGAATGGCCCCAAGGGGTTCATCTCATATGCTTGGATGTCGCGGGCTATCCGATGGTCAGTTGAAGGAATGTAGATATACTACCAAGTATTGAAGATGCACTGGACAAGAGGTACAAGGGGTAAACTTACCACTCCAGTCGTTGAGGAGAACAAGGCCAAATATGTGCTCATCTGCATCAGCAGCCGCCACTCTCTGGCCAATCTCCACTGGGCGACCAATTATTGCCCCGACTTCCAGCTCGAAGTCCACTTTGCGGGATGGAGCGCATATAACAGTCGGAGTCTTATCGTCTCGGTTTATGAACTGTCCAACGGGGCGCTCTATCGGCGTGCCTGACACCACGATGGTGCTAGATCGCCCGGCATAACCGACAGGAAAGCTCAGGAAGGCAGGGGGCAGTTCTCGTTTCCCAATGATAATCTCCCCGGCGTTCAGCACATGTTCCCTTGAGGCTGAGAAGTCGGTGAAGTCTCCAACCGCAACCGGCAAGTACATTTTCACCTCTGAAATATCAACTGCGCTGCCTTCCGGTAGAGGTTGGTCTGTTTTGAAGGCATTCTGAATTGCAGAGCGCACGTTTCGGTGCACCTTCTTTGGGAGAGCAGCGAATTTATTCAATGTTTGCTGCCACAAATGTCAGAGGAAAGATAGATCCATGGTAGCATCCAGTGCCATAGAGTTCTCACAAACCTCTGAGAAAATCTCCTCCAAAGGCTGCTCGATTGCAGCAAAAAATCCTGCCTTCGCCAGAGAAGCAAGAAATATGACCTTATTGCCAACCCGAGAGACACATTGCGGCGCATTTTCTGACAGTAATGAGGCTACCCCAAAGGGAATGTTGTTGATACCAAAATGCTCGGGGTGGTAGTGCGGCGAAACCATGATGCAACAAAAGACAACGAATTCAGAATAAACGTCTGTTTCTGCTTAAAGAAGACGGACAGTTTGACTGCACTTCCCACTCAAAAAGGCTATCAAGACGAAAGTGACTTGAAATGCAATCTATTAGTGGGGACTTCGGTCCCCATCTTGTGTCCCGAATGTTCCCCCACATCGGAAGCACACATAAAGGGGTTATGATGGGTGAATAGCTCCTGAACTTGCCTCTAGGCGTTAAAACCATCTATTGTCCCAAGTCAATTTTAGATCTAACATCTTGAAAAAAAGAGCTAGTCCGAATTCTGCCCAAAATGCCAGCCCAAGAGAGCGCTCTCGCCCCGCCCAAAAGATTCATCACCACGCACAACGCAGATGGAAAAGCAGTCTTCTCCTCCACGATCCCAGAAACCTGCAAAACAGATCCTCTTCCGAGCGGGGATGCAGTCTTCGCACTGGGCTACACGACAAAGAGCTTCCCGGTCAACCTTGAGAACGACAGCGACATCAAGACTTACCAGAGTTACCTCGATAACGCCCCTGGATTGACCATCTCCAACGGTACTGTGCTCCGATACGTCGATATGCCGCCTGGACAAGTCAGTCCGATGCATAGAACGGTCAGTTTGGACTATGGTGTTGTGCTGGAGGGTGAGGTGGAGTGTATCCTGGACAGCGGAGAGACTCGGATACTGAAAAGAGGGGATGTTGCCATTCAACGAGGTACGATGCACGCCTGGCGGAACACCAGCAACACCGAGTGGTCGCGAATGCTGTATGTTCTCCAACCGTGTCGTCCACTCAAGGCGGGGGGGAAAGAATTGGGTGAAGACTTGGCCGATATGCAGGGCGTCAGGGCTTCGGATTAGAGGAATGTGAGAAAGGGGATTGCCTATGACAGTTATCAATACAGTTTTGATAATACACAAAATGGTTCTGCCGTTTTGGATAGGGCTATGATCTTATGACTGGGTTCCTCATTCCTATCAGATGCAATTTCGTAGCGAAGGGTGGTAGTATTTGCACCACTCAGGTATACCGTAAGTTTCAGAAACTAAGGTTAGACATGGATTGGGAGACTTACGATAGAGGCTGAAATAACAGCTTATAACTAGGTTTTTGGATGCTGGGATCACATACACTTGATATGCTCTTGTTAATTTATAACACTTGAAGGGTTTAGCACGAACACATCGTATTGCCTGAAAAAGCATGGCCATTGCGACTATGGAAAACTACGATCGCTGTGATGCTGATCCACAATGCCAGTTGGCCCATTCAAGTGTTAATCGCACATCTATCGCATTCGCCAGGCAGCTATCCCGTGGTATGCAGCAATCCCAACACTAAGTACCAGAACCGTCATAAAGAGACTGGCACCCGTAACAACGCCTCGTTCAAAAAAGCCCAGCATCTCTCCGCTTGGTCGCTTCTTGTCGACAGGTAAATTTCGGATTTCGGCTTGCCATTTAGCAAGTTCCGCCCGGGGTTCTTGGGCCCATATCATGGCGTCTACCAAAAGTGACCGTGGAGCTGGATTGACAAACGCGGGTCGATGGATGGTAAACCAAGCGCTGTCATAGCGGTTGCGCACCAAAGCGACTCCCGAGTATCCGGCAGGAGCTGCAGGCCCGACTGAAAAGATTCGATGTGTGAGTTTGCGTACGTAGGAAGATAGAAAAGCCAGCAGGAAGAGGCGGGACATACCGAGGATATCTCCTGGAATGTGGTTTGAAAATGTCACTTGGGAGTTGATGAACTGTCCAAGATATTTACACGATGGATTGTCTGCGAAATGGTAGGCTGCTAGGAGTGATCCGTTGCTGCTCGTGGTTAGCCAACGCCAATCTGAAAACCTCAAATGTTCAGGGAGAACGAAGCTACCTGTTGGCGAAGTCGATTGCATCGTCAAGGCTACTAACTGCATGAACGACTAACACCGGCTCGGAGACCTTGCGGTGCAAAAGGGTGGAGTTCCTGGACATAGTATTAGTTGAGAGCACGGGCTCCTGAAAGGGGATTTAATCTTACCTATTCTTTAGTTCCAGAACCGAGCCTTTTGAATCCGAGATCACTAAACTGACCTCGTCCTGATCCTGGAATTCGCGTAGCAATCCGGGTCTCTGGCTGTTAGGTATAGGAGTCTTCTTATTGTCAATAGTGACATTTCGTTGAGAGTGAAACTGAATGCATTGCTGGGCAACGGCATTCAAGAACTTCCCTACTGTAAAGTCGTTCACGAGGACGACATCGGGCGCATACGGCGATCTTCCTCCAAAACTAAACCGTGCCGTCACAAGTGCCTTAGCAGCCTCGTCAAGATCTGCCGTGCGATCAACAACAGCTACCGTACGAGCAGCTACCGGAGACACACAATCGGTTAGCTTTGGCTGCCGCGGGTTTTCCGACTGAAGGACTCGAATTGTGCCCGGCGGCAGATCGGACGCAGGAATCTCTGTTGGAGCAATGTCGAAGATATCAGGATCGAGGGCCCTCAGAAGCAATGTTCGCAGCAGACCCGTGAGACGACGGAGATTGTTTTGAAGCTAGCATCCATGTGCTGCTGAGTTACTGGTTTCTTCACAGAGGGATACCTTCCGGGACAGTTTACCTTCAGAATAACACAATTTCCAGAAGCGAGTGCAGCGGCCAACGGGGAAATCACCGAATAAAGCAGAGTATAAGTAAGGGGCTCAATGTAAACGATCCCTGCTGGCTGCCTTGCATCGGGAGAATCAACACCGTTCGCTGTCCTGTACTCTTCCTGAAGTTCTTTCGCGGGATCGAGCGACGTATAGTGGTCTTTGATGCAGCACAGAGACAAAAGGTATTCTATCCTAGCTTCGTGAATGGTGTTCCCCGTGTCATGCCGTATAGCTTCCTGGATGTCCGTGGAATTCTGGACCAGTGCGGCATGAAGACGCTCCAGCTGGCCCTGTCTCCAGTAAACGTTGCATAGCCGCCCGTCTATCGCTGCAGCTAGGACCCGTGAAAGTGATTTGGTCATGGTTACTCGCTGATGGGGAAGTTCGATGTTTGAAGGTGTGACTTCATATCCTCGGCGCGAATGCAAATCCATGTAGGCACCTATACATATGACCGGGAAGGTGACCCCACATACCGGGAAGTGGTCAACGCCTCTTGGGAAGCCTTGCTGATAGGATGTAAGAAGGAACCTGCCGGTAGTCAGTATCGACGATGATCGATCATTTTGAAACTTGGAAAATGCCCAGTCTTTTCTCAGTCTTGCATTAAATCGCTGCACAACCATGTCAGTCACAGCAACAACAAGCACCATCACACGCAACCGCCTCTCGATACTCGCAGACTATGAGATTCATCGCACTCCTGAGACGGAAGCAGATGGGGAATTCACTTCAACTCCCCAACTGGGAGAGCAACGATCCTCGATAACTGAACATCCACCGGACTGGCCAACAGACCACCATCGCATACCTCCATACAGACCAGTCAACAGAGAACTCGACTGGTCGCAACGAGCTGTGTATCTGAATGGAATAGAGCATGCATTTATAAGTGTCATGTTCGCGGGCGTCTGGATTAACGCTGTAAGTGTCCTTCAGCCCACAAGTTGGAGCTTGCTGGACTGTGACGCTAATATCTCTTGTCCATTTCAGGGAGTGGCGCAACTCTGGCGGGCAACGGGCGGAAAGTTCAATAACAAGCTATTTAGGTTCCCCATTGGAGGAGAATGGTAGAGGGAGGATTCTGGTTGACATTCAAAGCGGCTGTCATTACAACTCGGGCACATCGTGGATACGTTCAGGATAATATTAGTATGTACTGCCACACGTGCTGTTTAGAATCAGCTTGACGCATAATTGGCCAATTCAAGAAGTTGCTCCTAAAGCAAAAGTTCAACGATTCACAATCATTTACTATGCTTATCATTAGTAGTAGTACTATGAGGTACTTCACTTCCAACAATCAAGGCCGTTTAGTTAACGTACGATGTGATTCTTGGTAAGAAGCTGGAGAAGTTCGACAAGGAAAATCCTATTTCCGACGAAGGTTGCATCACGTAAGCAACAGATTTTTCTCCTCGCTGCAAGCGAGTGAGCCGGAGCTACCACGAAGGCGTGGTAATATATATATATTTTTTTTAGCTCACTACGCTTGCAGACCGATGTGATAGTGGTACTCCTAGGTACTAGGGCGAAATCTGAGCATCACAGGGACATGATGCTCGATAGATGAGATCTGGTCTCAATACCTTGGGAAATCCTACTCAATGATGTCCTTGGTTTGGACTGCGCGATGGAAACAACATGGCGATGAATCTGCAGCAGAGCCTTCCGCTGAATGATGTGCCGAGCTGTATGTGGGCACTCGCGGAGCTTGCAGGAAGCTGGGAAAGTCCCGTCGAAGCCTGGGGAAGCTTGAAGGTGTGAAGACTTAGCATCAGTTTTGGACGAAGAGTGAATGTTGGAAGATGAGGCAGAACCGAGCAGGAAATAAACGTTCATTTCAACTCCTGGCGGTGCGTGATGGGCCTGACGGGGGATACAATCTCGCCTCCGCATACGTGGAGATATTACTGTACGATTCCAGAGGCAAATTTCAGATTCCAGTACACGAAACCGCTTGCATTATGATTATATACACACGGAGTATCTTCTCGCCATCCACCGACTGGACTTATTTCGTTGTGGCAGTAGCCTTCGGCCAGGACCCAATTTTGAACTGAGAGTTGCACCTTTTCTCACCGTCAGTTGCAAGAAGTTTACCCAAGGCAAGCAAGACAGCATTACTTACATATTGGTCAGTTCCCAGGTCTCTGCATGAAGTTCGCCAAAGCAGCCCTCGTCTTCCTCGTCACCGGCAGCACCAGCCACGAACATTGCAGCCATAAAGTGGTCGTCAGTGGCATGCGCATCACGATACAGCGGATGTTTCATCAATCTCGTCATGGCGCGACGCAGCTTCGGTCCGCTGTTCTTCGTAATCACATCCTCAACTGCTTGGCGGAACTCCAAAGCCCATGACTCTGGCGGGGTTTCTTGCGCAAAGTTATCAAGGTATCGAAGCATTGGTGTCCACTTATTCCGGTAAAGGTTATGCACTGCTCCACCGGTCCCAATGAGCAAGTAGTTCTCGTTTCGCAATGGGCGTAGAGTAGATCCAATTTTCATATGATAATGAGGATCATATCGAGCGTTCATGGAAATCAACGTCGTCGGCGGACACCCATTAGGAAACATGCGGATCAGGATGAGATATGTGTCGTGAATCCAGTCGAATTTGGGGTTCTCAACGGCATTGAATCCGGCCTCACGGAGGAGAGAGATGCAGCGGTGAGCTGTTGGTAGATCCGGAACCAGCTTGTAGTTCTTGTACTTGTCGGGATGAACATAGGCAACTGGGGACTTTTCGGGATTTGGATTTGTTGCAACTTCGAGACGGTCTCCCGCTGCTGCCCAGTGGGCTCCCTTGTTTCGATCCAAGTCAGTACATAGCAATAGTTCCACGTAGTGAGAGGACGACTTTACCAACATGATGACCCCCTTAATGCCATGTGCCAATGCTTCGTCGCCGCATTTTTTCCAATAGTCTGCGGAGGTCGACTCTTCACCAAGCATCATCGTCGATCCGTGCGAAAAAAAGTAAACCGGAGTCGGAGCCATGTTGCTTTTCCTGGCCCTGTCTGGCTCAAGTCTCTCAATGCTGGCCTCAAAAAAATATCAGAATGCACAAATTCCTAAAGTATAGAGCCCGCCCGGCCGCACATTTTGGCTGCACCACTCCTCAAGCAATCATAGGAGTAGTACAGTACAAGTCTTACTACCTTGCAGTCGTTGTGACGCCTCGGCATGTGGCCCACCTCCCGAGAAAACCTTCGCCACATCCCGACCCCACAGATTTCAGGGGTTGGTCGGCCCCCCCGCAAAAACGACGCCTTCCTTGCTTCACAGGCAAGTTGTGAAATTTCCTCCACAACCCTTTTCTAGCAACATAATGTCGGATATCTCAGCACCCGCGGTGGCATCAGCAGAGCACCAGGCAAGCTCGAGGGTGTTCCAGTGCGGAACTTGCCAGAAAAGATACAGTCGCATAGACCACCTTGCCAGGCATGTTCGATCCCGTAAGTCCATTGTCCTGCGATTTACTGAAATGAATAACTGTTATCCTTAAATTTTCCCAGAGCCTCTAACTCTGTGTAAAATTAACAAGTTAAAAATGTCACTCAGATACACGGGAGAAGCCTTTTATATGTCCGGTGTGTGCCAAAGGCTTCTCGAGGACAGATTTGCTCAAGCGCCATGCAGCGAACCACGAAGAGACAAGGGATGAAGTAAGACCCAGGAAGCGGAAACGCAGTTCTCACATATCGGGCAGAGTAAGCCAAGCTTGCAGTGCTTGCGCAACCCTACATTTGAAATGCGAGGAAGAGAAGCCGTGCAGACGGTGCCAGGTAAAGAAGATTCCCTGCGAAGTTACGGAACCATCAACCAGCGCCAGTTCGGAAATTTTGGAAACTTCTCTTCCAGTGACGCAGGACATGACGCGAGACAATAGTCGCTTGAGTGGTGACCGCGAGTTGCCCGAACAGCAACCAACGCAGCAGTTCAACCTGGCGCTAAGCATGCGACCGTCGCATGAAGACGTTGATATCGCTCAACCTGAGTCAGTTCTCCAAATTCCGACCCCAGATGCGTCATGCCAATCTGCTTTCTCCGCTGGGCATACTCAGTCGCTGGACATCCTTGATTTTTTGCCTTCTATATGGGGATCCACATCAAGACCAGCATCTGGTGAATATGGCTCTGGGGCCTGGACACCCAGGAGCGTCATGGATTTTGGCCTCGAAACCAATCTCGAACTCAACGACATAGACCTGAGTTTTCTCGATACATATAACGTGCATGTTCCGTTTGACAACCAAACACCCAGCGAGCATCACACCAGCAGCAGTAGCGTTGTGGGTATAGGCGCAGAAGCATTCCGAAAATCTGTATGGAGATATAATCCACGGCCGCTACAGTCGGGAGCTCAGGAAAGGGAGAATTTGCCTGTGCCAATTGGCAACCATGAAGGTGCCGCAGTGGGCGTGAAAATCAGCAGGCGCCATACTTCCGAATCGCTTCCCCAGACTGCCAGAGATCGGCTCTTAGCAATGTTTCTTAGCACTTGCAAGCCAACGAAGATGACCAGACTAGCCCTCTCGTTCCCATCAGTGGAACTTCTGGACAATCTCCTGCAATATTTCTTGACGTCCCCCTTTTCCAGTGCCCTGTCCTGGCTGCACTTCCCGACCTTGTCGCCCGCAAAGATCAAATCACCAGAGCTTCTGGCAGGTATGATTGCTGCTGGTGCCGTATTAACTCCTGATGCCACACTCATAAAACTGGGGTATGCTTTCCAAGAAGCTGTGAGAAGCTACCTACCACTCGTTTTCGAGGAGGACAACAGCAAGATAAGGGAGCTTCATGTTCTCCAGGCCTTCATGCTCGAGATTGAAATTGGTCTGTGGAGCGGTGTAAGCCGCAAGATTGAGATTTCAGAAAGCTTTCAACAGCCTCTCTTAACTGTAAGTGACGGGGATTTCTCCCCCTATGCGCATTACAACAGCTAAGTAAAACCCAGATGGTCCGCCGAGCGGGCAAATTCCGACGCTCATCGTATGAAGCCATCGTACCTCAGCCAGAAGATGAAGGGACAAGTCTCGAAGAAAAATGGGTGGCCTGGGTTGAGCAAGAGTCGTATAAAAGGTTGGTGCTCACAGCTCGCTCCGAATGTCCACCTGCTAATAGCTTTTAGACTTGTCTTCCACCTGTTCCAACACGACGCGCAAGTGTCCATGGCCTTGTCGAATAATCCTCTCATATCCTATGCCGAGATGCATCTACCGCTTCCAGCCCCAAGAGAACTCTGGTTGGCAGACACAGCTGCACGGTGGAAAGAGGTCTTCCTTTCCAAGATGAGAGTTAATCCGACGACGGACC
This sequence comes from Malbranchea cinnamomea, assembly GCA_900128795.2. Lineage (NCBI taxonomy): Eukaryota > Fungi > Ascomycota > Eurotiomycetes > Onygenales > Malbrancheaceae > Malbranchea > Malbranchea cinnamomea. The sequence continues at coordinate 939 of FQSS02000601.1, read as the reverse complement.
GACGATTTGGTCTTGTCGACTGCGTGAAGGAAGTCGAACTGCTTCACAGACTCTCCCAAGTCACAGATGCGGCAGAGTCCAATCTAGCTTTCCTCTACGGAGCATGGCGGATGGTGTGGGAGTTTAAGCAACTCAGTGCCGTGATGAAAAACAGCATGTACGATGGCGGGTTGGTGATGCGGTCGCGATATCAGGACCTCATTTCCCTCCTGCAGTCTTTCCGTATAAGTTCCGATGAATCCACGGCTACCGATGCCGGGCGCAGCACTCTAGTCCTTGAGCTGATTCTAATGCATCTTCATGTGTCGCTCGAAGACATACAGCTTTTCGCAGGTCTTGAAGGCCAGGAAGATGCTGTGCGCGTGTACCCGTCTCTTCGAGATTGGGTAAACACGTCCAGTTCCAGGAGCGCCGTCTGGCATGCCGGACAGATCATCCGTGTTGCAAAATTGATGCCCCCAAGGCTACTGCGCGATTTTGTTGCTATCGCTGTCTACCACGCCAGCTTGACCTTTTGGGCCTACGGTGTAATTCTCAATACCCCCGAGGGTAGTTCGAAGGCCCACAGATCAGAAGTTGGATACGCAGCTCAGCCAGTATGGTTAGATGGGACAGAAACTACAGATGCACAACGGTTCATCGCACTAGAACGCGGCATCCCGGGGATTCGAGGCGTGGACAATTCGCAGTCTCCTGCATTCCTGGACAACCCTAGTGCAGTGATTGATGTTGTTGTGGGTATACTCAAACGTAACCATGAGATGAGCGGCGAGCAGCAGCAGCAGCAACATCAGTCAACCAAACCGCCATTGGTAGAGAACCTGATTCAGCTGATGCACGGATTGCGAAATGCGATGAAAAGAGCCAACATGTAGCAGTCTGAGCTTGGCAACCAGAATACAAATGAAGGTATCAGCATGGACACATGCGCCCTTTTTT
>FQSS02000604.1:113997-132424 GCA_900128795.2 Malbranchea cinnamomea | reverse complement strand
TTTTTTTTTTTTTTTTTTTTTTTTTTTTTTTTTTTTTTTTTTTTTTTTTTTTTTTTTTTTTTACGACTATGTACATACTGAGGACATAGTTTCTTGAGTCAACCACAAAGGCGAGTCCCCAAATGTCATAGTTTATGGGGCCAACAACTACATAATGAGTAACACAGTTCTAGCAGTGAACTTTGATTTACCAGGCTATTGTGTATGAAAAGTTGATCATCCCATTTTAGTGTCAGGGTGACAATTCTCCAGTGCGGAAGTTTGATGCGGTTTTAACTGCCCCATTCTGGGAGCCAGCATCGTTGGGGTCTGACTTCAGACTTGTAATTTTGTAGTACTGATTGACTTCATAGTTGCTGACGTTTGCTGAGCTATCCCATTATTCATCTCTGGTTCTGGTTCTGAAACAAGGTCATGCTGAACGGAGTAGATAAGTAGTACATAGTAGTTGAACTTCTTCATTGGCGTACTCTGTAGACCTCACGGAGGAGTAAACTAGTAAACTGCTGACTTGTCCTCATCACTCCTGTGCCGGTCGTGGCCTTGCCCAAGCGGGATCCCAGCAAGTCAGGTGATGCAATGGTCGACGTAAGAGGATAGCCTTGGGCGCACTTTGCCTATTCTGGCCAAGGGGTTGTGCCCCATGCCCAAACATGGACTGACCGCCAAACCTAGTTTCAAGCCACGACCATCAAGCCTCATTTTTCAGCGACGAGCATTGACACTCAGGGCGGCACCGCCCTACTCCTGAAATAGCATGGCCCGATGGAACGAATGCTGGCCTGTTCCTGTCTTGCCAGAGGGTATCCGTACAGTAGTAACCTCTCGCAGAATCGCTGCATTTGATGTCAACTCGTTGACGTCTCCGCAGCCCCTGAATTCATTGCCGCCAATGAGGATGCTTCCACATGACCTGACTTCCGCATCAGGATTGGCTGCCCTCAGAAGCTCCAGATCCCAACAGCTTGCTGCGTGCTTTTTCTTTCCCCTTTCCGTCTTGGAATCGCGGAGGGCAACCAACTCAGCGAAGCCTGAGGCGCCTTAAGCTTGGGAAGGATGGAGCATGCGATCCAGCGTCTGATCGCCGTCATGATAGGCGAAAAAACCGTCATCTATCCAAGACATCATCAGTATTATTGTTAACGATCCCTGTGAGGCCTGAGTGAGTCGACTGAGGCATCGCTCTTCAGGAAGCCGTTTCCAATTTTACTGCGCCCCTTTCCCAAGGCTTTCAAAGCAAAGCAACTTGGATAGCTAACTACTGCTTCCCTCTGCTCCTTGGGATTATTATTCATCATTAAAATCACGTTTCGTGGCTTTAACCATTGGGGCAATCTTGTCTGCTTCCTTTTTCTACCTTGAACCACACAGCGCTTTTGCTTCGTCTCAACTCTGAGGAGTCTTCATTACCTGACAAACAGCCTTGCTTCTTCTCGTTTCATCTTTCCAACCTCACAACCTCCGATAGCACCTCCACGACGGTGCGCTCCTCCGTCCACTCTCCCGTTTTGATGCCTTACGGTTCCCTTGTTTGTCTCTGGCTGCCTGTCCTCTTCCGGAATCCTCATTTGTCCCAACACCGTTGCCAGACTCTTTTTTTTTTTCTTTCCCCGCTGAGAGCACCGCAAGACCTCTGCGGGCTCCAGCTCAACTCTTGTTTCCTTTCTAGTCCTTGAATGTTCTGTTCTCCAACATTCCTGTCGTCTTTCTGAAGGAGTGGATAACTTACAAATATCTCCCACTCCATCCCGGTGCACCCCCCCCGACTAGTTTCTGCTTCCTTTCCTCTTCCCACAGAAGATCCCTTCATACTACACGCAAACGAGCAAAGAAAACGCTTGTCTTATCCGGGCTTTGATACCGCATTCTTTTCTATCTCTCTATCTTTCCTGTTCTACTTTGTTCGATTATCTGCTTGGAGATAGATACTGCACTATCTTGAAGCATCTCAGCGTCACACTATCCTATCTCTTTCTCATTGAGGCCTACAACGCAACCTTTCGAAGACCACGACGGAAAGTTCTGCATTCTGATACCGGACTGTTCTCGATTAACGAGACATATCAGTCACTTAATCTCACACTCGTCAGCCAACAACATGCCTCCAGTGTACTCGTCCAGTCCGTCGAGCAATACAAGTGGCTCCGGTAATTCCTCTCTGAGCTCAGCAACCTCTCAAGGTAAGTCTTGTGCCTCCTTGGCCTATCCCTACCGATGTGTTTTCTTCGCCTAGAGCCTGTTATATACTGAGTCCGCTCCTGTGCAGGAAAGCCACAAGGCCCCAAGAAACCGCCCATCATCCATAACACGGGTGGTCGGACGTATGATGATATAAGGCGCGCCGATTGGGATGGAGCAAAGTGGAAATGAACGCTAGCATTGTCTCATTCCCCCTTCATTTGCTACCCGCTCGTGGATGCCGCCGAACACACGGCATGCAAGAGCATGCCTTGTTCACAACTCTTGCTTCTTTTTAAGGTCAATCGGGACGCGTTCCATCAACCAGAATGAGGCGCAACAGGGCTATTGTCGCGTTATGTGGGCCAAACGCGACTGCCGAACACAGTGATGATTACGAGGAACGCTTAAACGCTGGCCTTCGAGAGGGGTGATCAACCTGCGAACGAACTGTCGCAAGTTTGATTGATGCTTACGTCTTTTTCACGTCTTTTAATCCTGTATCACTACTATTCTATAGCGCTGGGGTTTGGACTGTGATATTGTTTTCTTGGGGTGAACCTGTATAATACCGTGCTGATATCGTTTTTCGCAGCATGTACACTGGCTGGGCTATGTTGGTGGATTTTTGATGTGGGATTTTGGTTGCCACAAAGCCTGTTACTGAGAGAGTTGCCGCGCCCTTCTTACCGCAACGTCGCTTTGCCCAGTTGCACTAGTTTCCATCGAAGTTCATTCGCGCAATCCGAGTTTTGCCTCGAGCCGTCTCTTGCCTTTTTTTCCTCCCGTTTCCCCTCTTCGCCACCCTGAGGGAGCTGGACGGGGCGCGAGCAGGACGAGGCTGGGGATGTGCCTTGGGGCACGGAAGAGTTTGTCCCGTGTGACTTCGATTTTTACAATGTATTCTTGACCACTGTACACTTCAAAACTGTGAGATAATCTTTTTCTTATTACTTGCTTCAGTTTATCCCGTCAACTTTGCTTTGTGTCGTGGTTCGAGTTTTAGGGGACTGGTTCTACCCAATAGTGGATGTCAGTACCTTGCGTCATGCGAGCTCCATCACCCTTCTCGAACCCCTTGTCCACCTTCCTCGTTGGCCCAGCCCTGTCGGCTTCGCATCTCTTCTTGCCCAATGTTTGACTGGCCCACTCCACCATTTGAGTAAACCACCTACGCTAAAGTAGCACTACTCGAAGCCGACATCTGGGTACCTCAGTTACTGCGCAGCTTGCTCCTTTAAATCGCTCTAACTTCTGAGCTACATGCCGAAGTAAAGGCAATGATATTTTCGGTGTTTTCCTCGTTTTTTCCCCGTCGGTTTGCCAGGCACCTGGCCCCTATGAGCAGCCGCTAGTGTATGGCTAACCGTCTCCTGGGAAGACTTGAAGGGAATGCCTCATGAGTGTTGCGGCGTGTGGGGAATGTTGAATGGAGTTATGACACCCGGAGTAACTTTAAAGCGAGAGTTATTACCACCTATGATGTATGGAGTTCCCAAAAAGGCCACCTAATTACCAAATTGATTGACCACAGAGTATTTCCTCCAGAACATCTTCACAACTCGGAGGAAGGGATTATATTCAATCATCTCCTCAGACTTTATTGGTTGTTGCTCTCCTTTTCCTTCTCTCCCTTACGCAACCAGGCAAAGAAGTTACTCCTAGTTTTGGACCAAACCCTAAACGATGCGTCTGTTCGCTCTCCTCTCCTCCCTCTCCCTCTTCACCGCCGTCACTAGCGCCGCGGACCTCAAGATCGAGAAATTGCATGAAGTCGAGTCGTGCAATCGGCGCACGCAGCCGGGGGACACCGTGAAGATGCACTATCGCGGCACCCTGGCGAGCGACGGCACCGAGTTCGACGCGAGCTATAATCGCAATCAGCCATTGAGTTTTACTGTGGGCGCGGGGATGGTTATCAAGGGGTGAGTTGCGGACTTGTGGGAATTTAAATATATATACATATACACACATCCATCCATACATCCCATATATTCGTATGTTTTTGTCGATGGTTACTGACGGGTTCTTTTGCTTCTGTCGCGATGTAGATGGGACCAGGGCCTCCTCGATATGTGCGTGGGGGAGAAGCGAAAGTTGACTATTCCTCCGGAACTGGCGTACGGAGATCGCGCCATCGGACCCATTCCCGCGGGGTCAACGCTCGTTTTCGAGACTGAGCTTGTGGAAATTGTCGGCGCGTCCAAAGACGAGCTTTGAGAAGCGCAACGCTCTCGTGTGGCTTAGATGATACCACCATGTACAGCGCGTTGGAAGATATACCCCCGTCAGCAGAGGCAAAAAGATAGTGTGAGGGGGAGAGAGAGCACTGATCGACAGAATTGCCAGGCAGATGAAGTGGCCCAGACAGGATAATAGCTGGGATTTAGACTTGACGATCAATAGCCTATTTATTTCATGTGTGCTCCTGTGCCTGTGCTGCTCAACTGCCCTGGCCCCTTTAGAGTCAGTTTCCTGTCCATCGCTCTCATCAGACAATACACAGATGTACAGAACAGAAGACCCCGGGTCAGGTCAAATTTGAGAACGCGATGCGCGGGTATTTTGCTAATTAGAGATGTTATGCATCGCTTACTTCTTGACCCATTTCCAGTGGACACTGGCTACTAGGGAAAACGGATCTAAAAAAGAAGAAGAAGAAGAAGAATAAAATAAAAAAAATAAAAAAATAAAGCTCCATGAGACGCTTTCTGCATAATCTTCTCGAATTTCTAACATGGGAAGGGTATCAATGACTGAAGATATGTCTAAACAATGCAAGCGCTCATGGGAAATGCGAATTCCACCCACCGTGTAAAGGGTTGAAAGGTGGTGCACTGACATCCCAGGTTCAATCCATTTCATCTAGTTCTCCTTTCTGAGCCCCACTGTCATTCTCAGCAACCAAGATCCCCACCAGACACTCTCCCAGCATCCCATCCCAGTTCACCCAGGGATGGATCTCCATGAACAGCTTCTCCGAATCCCTCCCAGCACCGCGCATTATCTCCGCCTTCCCGCCCGGATGGAACGGGATATATGGCGTGATGTTGTACACTTTCCCACGATACGACGTCCACGCATCCCTGCCCTTCCGACCATTGTGCATTTTCAGCATCGAAGGCGTGACTCTGATCAGCGTCGGAGGCACGTTTCCACGGAGATTGCTCCGGGGATTGGACGTTAGCGCAGCCCAGTCTAGTGGTGAGTGGCCCGGTTGAAGGACCACCTTGCGCGAGGGCCGGGCGGGTTGTCCGGGGACCGACACGGGCGGGGAGAGTGTGCTGGTTGACGGGGCGCGGAGGGTGGCGGCGGCTGAGGGAGGCGGACGGAGAGAAGACATGTTGGACGGTCGAGGGGGAGGAGGCATCAGGTTCGATGGGCGGGGTTTTGGCAGCACTCTTTGCGGTGGGGGTCCCATGGAGCCCGGCGGGGGGTTCGGGGTCGAGCTCCTCGCAGGGCCCGGCTGTGGAGTGGGTGTTGTGGAAGTGAGCTGCTGTTCTATCGCGCGCACGCTGGGAGCCGGTGAACTCCCGTCACTGGACGTATCAGCATCCGGGACGCCATCGAGGTTGAATGAGGGGATCTCGGGCCCAGGAGGGGATAAGGGAGTCGCTCTAGGCGTGGATTCTGGCGAGACATGCTGGGAATCACTTTCGGCTTGCTTTTCGGTATTCCGACTTTGCGACGTTCCCCCATCTTCAGGCTCATCGGTCGCTGGTAAGTGCTCCGAGGGCCTTGGGGCAGCTATGTCATTGTCTCCAGGCGGAGGCGAGGCCGCGCGATGCCACCATGGCACAAAAATCCAGAAAGAGGGAGGATATCGGTAGAGAACAAAAGATATCGAGGCAATTAGAGCCCCTATCCCAACCCAGCCCATTCCAAAATCGCAGTCGGTGCGGGTGTAGAATTGCTGTCCATGGCAAGTTTGCCCTCGATTCGAAAACAACCTGCCTGCCAAAAGCATTCAGTCACGTGATTTATGCCGAGGTGCCTGAATAATACGGAGTAATTACGTTACGCAGGGCGATAACCGCCCCAACAAACTCCCGCTAGGATGCGAGTCATTCTAGGGATGACATCAAAACCTCTATGGAGTGATATTGGGCTGATATTCAAAAGCATTCCTGTCATCGCTGTCCGCATTTTCACTACTACTACTACCTCGGACTCCATGTCTTCGAAATCCGTATCTCGCAAAGGGTGATGATGGTAGGGCGAAAGATTCGTATCGCAAATAGAGAGTGATGATTGATGCACTCTCTGGTGCCTGGAGATGTTGGAGGCTGCAACTTTCAGTGACGCGAGCTTGCAAACTTCACGATTTGACTTCTCCCACACTCTACACTGTTCTCTTCTCTCGGAATTTGCTAATGCGCATGGTTCTGTCTTGGGGCTGTCGAATGATGCCTGGATAAAAATGGGTACAGGCTACATGTTGAGCCAACCCACGCATTTAGCGCTTCTTTCATGAATGGGTTCCCGTTTTGCGACAGAATATTACCAGTACCGGGGACCGCATATCCAACTCAATAAACAATGAAGAAACTTGTCAGAAAACCTCATTTCAAACATGCTGGTATTGCCGCGTGGCCATTTTTCCCTGAGAATGTACGTCAAGAGGGAAAGGAAAACTCGCAAAGGGATCACGTTGTCACCGACCCGAAAAGCCCATTGAAGAGGGAGGACTTGAGCGAACGAGCATCGAACCCATCAGCATTGCTGGGCATAAACATACCGGTCGGAGTATGGGCCATCATATACCTCTTCTATGGATAAAGTTGACCTGGTGTACCGGTTGATGGGTGAGCCATTCTTTCCGTACTATCGCGGAACCATTCCTTTATCGAGATATCCAGTTGAACTGGCTGAATTATTGACCGCGGGTTTACCTACTTTCTGCGCACCCTGATAAAGCGACCGTATTTGGGGTCGCACGTTCGGTACCTGAGCCTACGCTGTTGGTCATCATCCAGATATCACCGCGAAGTTCAGCATGAGGGTATTGACCTGTCGATGTTGTCGCAGCCTACATTTTGTCTGCGGGTTTCGAGCCAGCCGATATTTGGGTGGAGGTCATCTTGCGTCGAAATACAGAGGCCCCAGCAGCCCTTATTACTGTCTCTTGTCCTGAACGTGCAAGTCTTGCGTCTCAGTGACTTTTTTCGAGAGAATCCGTGGTATGTTACGTCTATACCGTCACGCATACTATACTCAGACAAGAAACAGAGTGATAAACGTTCGACCCTCGCATCTCCGCTCGCTCGAAATATGCCCCGACACGCGGCACTGAAGCTTCCACGAGTTCCTCAGTCTTCCGGCCGTACGAGAAGTGAAGAGCCAAATCCCTGATTGCGTGGTATTCTCTCTCTCTCTCTCTGACTATCATGCCGTCTGGCCCGTCACAAAATTGTCATGCAGAGGACCAGGGACCAACCAGCTCCTTGGAGCGTCTTCTATCGTGCATGCCACGCCTACGAGTGCTCGAGTACGAACATCCAATAACGTCGGAAGACGCCTTCAATTCCGCTTCGCTCCACAGGGCCTTGCTACACGTCAAATACAGTTTAGAGAAACTTATGATTATCCTTCTGAACGATCGCCGGTTCAACCAGGGCCGAGTGTATATGGAGCCGTCATATTGGATAGAGGGAATACTTGGGGTCACTGCGACAATTCCACCAGCTAACGGACCTTTACATGCCCTGGGTCCTGACTACTACGCGACGGACAGCTGGTCTTGAAGGACTGAAAGATATGCTTCCAAGAAAGTCTGCAGACGCTACGATTGGGGGGGATTACCTGGCGGAACTTGTGTGCGACTGCGTGACTGGATGGAAGTCGCGGAACGCTCAGTTCCGTAACTCTTGAGTAACTGGAGAACGCATACGCCAGGCCTGGAACGCATCATGGTGAGATGGGGTTTGGGAGGTCTGGCAACCGGATGCAATTGCTGATATGAAGGAGATGTGGAGAGACATCGGTGTGGACTTGAAAATTCGAGTAATTAATTTGAACCGGTTCTCTGATCGTAAACTCTGGGACGCGCTGGTTTGCTGCAGCATCAAACGTCCCCAATAACTTGAAATGAGCTTCACAAGGAAAATTGACACGAGACACGGGAGAGGCAATGGTCAGATAAGATGAGAAATGAAGATCACGATCGCCAGATCAACGAGTTATCGGTTTCAGATTTCAGCCTTCGGGATGTTGGAAAGCCAAATATAGTGCAGAGATGGTGATGACTATGCATTATTCGAAATTCATGAACAGTGACGATGGGAATTCTGGAACAATCCACATCTTGTTTTCAGGCTTGCTGCATGGGACCGACCCTTCTCGATCGAAGTAGAAGCGCAATCTCGGAAGATCTCTGGCGATGATGTGCTCTTTCTGCTTGCCGATTGCCGGAGTTCACTTTGGTCCGACTCCGGGCGGCGCCGACTAATCATTAGTTATTTACCCATACTACTCCGTACTATGTGTTATCCATCCTTCCCTGCAAGAGACATCATTGGCAAGTTGTTTGCCAACCCCTTTGAAGCAATCTCAAATATAACATATGTGTCATGCTACAATTTGTCTTTCCATGTGACTCAGTGTCGTCCCACCAGTTGCCATGATTTCTGCACCAAAAAAAAAGGGGAGGGGGGAGGGAAGCTGAGCAGCTAAAACAGGGAGATAATAGGTGCCATTGTTAGATCGATCTGCCACGTTTTTGCCACCTTTCACTCGTTTAGACTTCCATGCCCTACGGTATTGTACGACCCAGTAAAATACAGGAGTGTAGTTTATGCCATTTCTGTCCGAGAAACGGAGACTGAGGCTGGGCAGAGCTCCAGAAAGTGCTCTGTGAGAACCACAGTACACCAGCGCACCTCGGAAGGTCGGGAAGTGAGAACCAGGCCACGAAAATATTGTATGGGCCGGAGCTGCGGAGAAGAAATATCTGGAAGGATTTGAAGAGCTCTGACATCAAATGAAGCTCACGCCGAAATTGGGAAGCGGAGCTGCTGAAAAGAAATGGAGAAAAAGCAATTGCGGATAGTTTGCCAATTCGAAACAGTTATGTTGCACAGAAACAAGGAGTAGTAGGACACTCAGCGTTCCGTACTACTCCGTCGTTGCTTTTCAAATCGGGTTTGGTTCGGGAGTTGGTGAATGTTCAGCTTTGCTTTTTTTAAAGTCCTCTCGTATGATGTTCCAACGGTCTGGTTCTGCCGTCCTCGAAAAGAAGAAGCAGAGGGCACCCGGAGGCTTGGAACGAGCCGCAAAAAAAAATAAAAAAAGAAAATGGACCATGTCGTGCATCCCTTCTTTCCCCTCTTTATGTTGTCTTTCTTGTCAAAGGCTCCATGTTTCATCTTCAGTGTTCGGGTGGATATGCTCAATTGCCAAAAGAGGCTTGAACTGCCTTTTTTGGGGGGGAACAAGAGGATGCCAGGGGTAATTTTAGTAGAGTTTGGCCGACGGAACCTTAACTCAGAATGGGGCTCGTGACCTGCGTGCAATGGGCATGGAAATCAGGGATCAGGGGTATAGCAGCTCGCTTGTGCGACCTCCTTGTTCGAGGATCAGTTCCTGTACTACAACGAAATGCAAAAACACCAATTAAGCGCGGTGGCGGTGTAAGGCAACTCTCTCGTGTATCAATGCAGAAGAGAACATGCACACCGTGTACGCTTTGCGTTCGGTCCGGGCCCCTTGTTGAGCCGCATTTCACATACAGAGAAACGAGATGATTCTGGGTCCTCTGTGTCCCATTTTTCAGAGAGTGAGAACAGCAGGCGCTGAGCAGACAGGACGATTTCTCTCCGTCCACCCCACACACACACACAAAAGATAAAAAAAAAAAAGATGAAACGTCTCATTTCCGCCAGACACATACGTCTCCGCTCACCGGCCCACTCGGCCCAGCACGTGGACTGGACCATCCGGGAAAGGGGCAACACTGGCAAGACCCCCACCAGCAGCCAAGTCTGACAAATAATCATCATCATTGTTGGCGGGTTGGTTGTTTGATGACTTCATCTTCTCTTTCTGGAATCTTGCATGATCATCGTTGACGATGTCGTTCAGTTTGTTGGGAACTTACCGATGGGACCGCACATCTTCTTTCTTTTACAAATTTTTGGGATGAAGATGCCATTCGGAGGCGGGGGTCAGCTGATCGGCGAAATGTCCCTTTTCTCAATCTCAGTGATTTGAGTTTTTCTCTCCCGAAAACTCCTCAATAGTCGCCAGACTCTTGAAGAGGCATCTGCATACCGTACTGGTGTTATATCCAAGTGTGGATGTCTTTATTGATGGAGAGATCCTGCAGCATCCCGTGTCCCTATCCGGGCGCACCCGGCACGTATGATCGAGTACTGGGCTCTTCTCCTGCTATCATCCTCCCCTGACAGAAAAAAGGATGTTGAACCTGCAGGTACCCGATGAACTGCAAAAAAGAGGAAGTGAAGAAATGGAACAATAATTAATTGGGATAGGGCCGTTGGATCCAAGAGTGGAGAGTGTGGGGAGACACCGCCCGATTCCTGTGGGAAATGACCGATCTCCAATTTTCTTTTTGCCTCTTCCCCTTTCTTTTTCTTTCTCTCGCTTCTTCGTTGAGTTTGTTCGGTTTTCGCTCTTGGTCAATTTTTTTTTTCTTTTTTTCCATTGAGCCGGACCGATGTGGGACCGTTGACTCCTACTACTGTAGTCGTATTTTGTAGGCTTGTGGCTCACGGCGAAGGAGCCAAGAGACGGATGATTCATCGTTCTTTTTTTTCTTTCTTGGAAGAAACAATTCCTTGATCCTGCGAAACGAGAGTCTCTTTGGGCCAAAGCAGGGATGCGTACGATCATGTGACGGGAAAGGCTGCAGGTGGGATCAGAAACACGCAGGTATCCCAGAGGTCGCAAAAAGCTGAAGAGAGGGACAAGATGACTGAACCTCGTAATTACCCAGCCAGCATCCTGATCGCACAACCAGCCAAAAGTCAGGGGATTGTAGCCAATCAAACCGGCAGCAAAGGGGCGGAGAACTTCTGCCTGGGCTATGACGTCTTGTTTTTTGAAATGAACCATGATGAAAAGTAGTCAGAGGACGGAGTTTCCGTGGTGGAGCCCTTGTTGGTCCCAGCCGTGCCAATCTGCTCAGATCAATCGTCGGTTGATGATAACAAAACCAAAAAAGTATTTAACAGCCTTGCGATCCCTCAGTTGGACTCAGAGAATCTTGAGTATCCGTCCTGCCACCCAACGAACGTTATGATCCCACTGTTCGACTTCACGACCACCAGCGACTGACAGAAGCGGCTTTTTTTTTTCCCTCCCTCCCGAACTAGACACAACTCACAAGTCGCATCCTCTAGTTCTCCGGCAAATCTATCACTATGCCTTCCTACTCGCAGTTCCCGCCCTGCCCCGGCCCACCACCCAAGGGCCCTCTACCACCAGTCCCGAAATAAACACGCCGACGCCGCTCCCTCCTCTCTCGAGTACGACGCGATGACTGTCCAGGAGCGCAGCGGGCTGCTCTCTCACGGCTCTTTCGACTACTAGATACCCATTGGCATTTACCATTTACGGCGAATCTTCCATCTCCTTGTTATTTTTTTTGTTCGATTTGTAATCGCCTTCCTGCTCTCGGTCTCAGCATTTGTACGATCGATAACAAAATGCCGGGAATCTCTGGAAAACCTGTTCTGGCTTAGCGAGTTGGGACTAGCCTCGGCCCGTCTCAACACCGAATGATCCAACTTTTCAACTTCTCTTCACTGCAGCCGGCCAACCCCTCACTTTCCACGCCCGAACGACACGGACGTGACATCAAGAAAACCGGTTCTGCGCTGTCCCCTTACACGGCGGTCCGCGCAACTCGTATCACTCCCCTCACCGACCATGAGGAGATAGCCGGGCGCTTTGATCCCGCCAAGCTTCTGAGCTGAGCCCAACTTCGTATCGACATGTATACACGGGACCGGGGAGCGCCCTGGCCCCCCTGGGCCGGTCCATGGACGCACGTCATCTGACATGATTTCTTTTTTCCCTGATCGACCCTTGGCCCTGAGTTGGGGTAACGTGCAGAAATTGACATATTCCTTCCGACTGTGTCTGGTCCCTTCAATTATTACTCGCCTTACGCCAGTTTTTGCCATGCCCCCGCTCCTTCGTCGCGCAGCCCAAGCCGTGTCTGTCCTTGATGTGATGCTTGGGCGGCAGGGTTTGGGGATGGCACTGTCTTCAGTCGAGCCTCGAACGATGTCAGCTCGATGCGATTGACAGGGGCACGATCACCTGAGCACGGGAACCTACATGGGCCGCCCTAGCCTGGCCGGACTTACGGATCCCGTTTAGCTCGGCAGGGGGTTGAAGTCACTACTCCCTAGTCTGAAGGTCGTGCTATTGTTTTTATTATTATTATTATTGCTGGTGTGATTTCCCCGGCGCTCGCATCTTCGCCAAATGAGCCTTACCCCGCAAACGTCAAGGCGTTTCCGCCTGCTCCTGCGAAGCCCCTGTCTCTCCGCAATCTGCCAGCACATCAGCGTAGCATCCCATTCCACTCTCCGTTGCTCTGCGCTCTCAAGGTTGCCTGGCACTTGCAGGCTGGCATCTCGTGATCATTCTGTCTGCGTCCCTTCCGCAGCCGACCGTTCTCCAGATTCCCCCTCGATATATTTTTTTCTTTCCGTTTTTCATTTTTCTCTTTTCTGTTCATCGCCCGTTTTGTAATGCTAATATATCTCATTCCCCTCTGCTAACGTCTCATACATTTTGCATTGGATTCGGGTCTATTCAATTTGCATCCGTCAGCCACGCTCAATGGCCTGCATCATTACTGATTGCATGTGTATTTAGCTGAGCTAATGTACTAGTAATGCATTGGCGTCTCGTCGCATAGTCCTTCCATCAATCGAACTTCCTGAGCCATTCGAGCTTTTCCTCCCCCATCTTCTGTGCCCTGGTGCCGGATGACTCGCAGGATTTTCACCCCGCATGCATCGTACATAGACTATCGAAAGTGTCTGCATGCAAGGCGACAGGCCGAGTGGGGTGGCAGAACATGGATCTCGGCCGTCTTGAATCTCGGACAAGTGGTTCCTTTCTGCAGAAGCACAGTTTCTCCTCGGGTATTATGGTTACACAGGAGGGCACCTGCTTCGATTACTTGATCATGACTTATCGTCTACTAAGCCGGGAAAAAAGAATGTAGCTTCACGGGGAGTAAGGTTTCTGCCCCGATATTCTTGGGCATCGAAAGCATCCTCGTCGTCACTTGAGTGTGCAATCTGTCCTCTTTGCACGTTTGCTTCGTGGCTTCGCGATCTCATGCCAAGAGGTGCCAAGCTGCATTTACTGTATTAAGCCTAGCTCTCTCGTCTGCCAAACGCCAATCCTCCCCTCCCTTTTTGACCACCGCTCAAATAGTTATGGTGATGCGTCACTCCAAGGACTGTCAAGCTAAACTTGACAGTGCTTCATTATTGATTCCATTTTTTTTCCTTCACTCTTTGCAGCTTCTGAGCTACATTTTCTTAACCCACAACCAACAGGTCTCAACCTTTTACATCTGTCTTTCAAGGATAACTAGGGCAAATCGTATGTACTTGTATGGCCTTGCTGTATCTTTATACCCACCTTGCATTTCTTATTATATGAATACATACACATGTCCCCTTAATGATCTGAAGTCGACCCTTTAGCCCTAGGTACAAACCCGCAACCTCCCGCACGACATTGAGTTGGCTATTATAGAGAGCTGTCGACGATAATCTGATGATATCATCTTTAAAGGTCAACGTCCTCCGCAGGTCAGATCCCAGATCCATGTGTTTGATTAATGGTGAACTGCAGTGTTTGAAGCTGGATCAGGAGGAAGCTGTGAATGACATGATGCAAGTCCGGCGTATGGCGGGACATATACATAACTTGACAGAACTCGGGAACTTGGGAGGAACGAAGACTCAAAATCCTAGTTCTTCGCATCATCCAATACCGTTGCAGCAGGGCGTTTTGCCAGGGCGTGACCCATGCTGGACGCTTTTAAGTGGGAGCCCTGGCTGGTACAGTGGGGGAGGGTGGGATATTTTGCTTCGATGTTGTTGATCTTCTTTCAGAGGGCGATGGCAATGCCCTACTGCAAACCTCCATCAGCATCAATGGAGCCTGCAATAAAACCATCTTTATGAGGGGAACAACTAGAACTGCCGTATCCAGGCCTAATACCCGCAACTTCACAAGGGAGGATGCATGGAGAAGAGCACAAGAGTGAAGTTATCTGCAACATACTGGCTCGTGTCTTCCCGGTCGTGACTGCACTGACTGGTATGTCGCGCCAAAGCAGAATCTGAGCGGAAGATGTTTGACTCAACATTGAGCCCGTTGTCCATGGGAATAAACTGCGGGGTGCTTTTCCCCACGATGTTTTGCTACTTGAGTTGTATGATAGAGTCCATCCCACTACTAGGTGGGTTCGTGTCTTTTTCAAGGCCGATATGTGAGCAACCGAGGCTAGCTCTCATTGAAAGCGGTCCGGTGACGGTGAAGGTGCAGAGAGCCAAGGAGTTCTAGCGGAAGTCTCCAGATACGTACAGATTCTATAAAAGATGTAGAAGTCGAGATCTCCAAAGCCCCTCAGTGAAAATATTTCTTCAATGTTTGTCGAGGTTTCGTAAATCTGGACCTAGGAACTGAGTGATCCTTGACAATTTTTATACTGCCTACCGAGCATGAGATCTGTCAAGTCCCTTCTTCGACGACCGGGTCAGCTTATCGTCCTTGAATTTTGTAGTAGTAGTAGTAGTAGTGGTGGTGGTGGTGGTGGTAGTAGTAGTAGTAGTAGTAGTAGTGGTAGTAGTGGTACTGGTACTGGTGAAAACCACTTGATGGTTGCTCCCATTTTCCTCGCGGAGGACCTTCCGTATTTTTATCTGTCACTTTGCTTCCAGCGGGCCGACATGCCGTTGTATGAAGCTCGTGGTATTCGGCCAAATACCTCAGAACAGTGAGAACTGCCGAGAAATCAGCTGGAGATGCGCCGAGCCAAGACATTTCGGCAGGCACTTTTGGCCTGGATGTCTTCCTCAGACGTCCAGCGATGCTGGTGCAGCGAGCGTTTCAAGCTTGGACCCTTAAAACGAGCTCAATGACAACCATGCCCCCTTACCCGTGAGGAAGGCGGGTTGCTATATTTCCGCTAGTTACTACTACTGGGGAGGGATGTTCCTGTGTGGGCGCATGATCTCCTGGACTCTACTAGTACATACATAGCTAAACGGTGTCCCAGTTTTTTGTCGGGAATTTGAACAAATTTCTCCGTGGAGGGAGAGAAGTTGGGGTATGGCTTTGCTCCATCTTTCTTCACGCAGGACAGGGGTCTGCACGACCGCCTGGGGTATAAAAAGGACATTGACATGGCCCTGAGTGCTTCACGGTACTAGTTCCTGCAGCTGGGATTCTGCAGAAGAGGACGCGTTAAGGGTGTCACTTGGCAGTGAAATACCTAAAGATGAAATCGGCGATTTTTGCTGCGGCCGTCCTGGGCGCTGCAGGCGTGTCTGCTCATGGATACGTGTCTAAAGCCATCCTCGACGGCAAGGAGTACACCGGTTACCTCCCATATGAAGGTCAGCAGCTTCTAGACCTACCTTTGTATACTTCCAACCCCAAGTCAGAACTGACCTCTTGTCGCAGATCCTTACCGTACGTCCCTGACCGCTAGTACATTCCGTGGTGCACCAAGAGAGAACTGACTGAGCACAGACAATCCTCCCCCTGAGCGTATTTTCCGCAAGATCGCGGGCAATGGGCCAATCGAAGATCTCACCTCCATCGACCTTCAGTGCGGAGGATGGCAGAACTCAGGCAGTGCGCCCGCACCGCTGACCGCCGAGCCTGTTACGCCCGGCACAGTCCAGAAGCTTCAGTGGACCACCTGGCCCGATTCTCACAAGGTTAGACAAGAAATCATCAATATATCTTCCGTGGTGTGCTGCTGTTCGGCAGTGCTGACTGTTAGCCCTCCAGGGCCCGATCATCACGTACATGGCCAGATGTCCCGGGGATTGCTCAGAGTATGAACCAGGCACGGAGTACGTTCGCCCCCGCGTAGACACGCCAACGACACACGACTAACTTTGGAGGTAATTAGTGCTGTTTGGTTCAAGATTGCAGAGGATGGAAAACACGACGACGGCAGCTGGGCATCGGTTTGTCCCACTTGATATCTGTTCAATATGTTGGCCAAAGTCGCTAACGTCTGGATCATTAGGACCCTCTGATCAACGACGTAAGCATCCTTGACTGACACGCCCCATCCGACGCAGTTTCGACTGACGTGTCCGTCAGGTACCGTATGAATTCACGATTCCCGAGGGCCTTGCGCCAGGAAACTATATCGTTCGCCATGAGTTATGGGCCCTGCACGCAGGTAGGCACCATCAGATTGCCGATTGCAAATTCACGCACACTATCAGTTCAGTAACTGACGCACACCTTTTAGCATGGACCTATCCCGGAGCCCAAGTCTACCCCAGCTGTTTCCAAGTCAAGGTTGTCGGTGACGGGACTCAACAACCGTAAGTAAACCGCCGATTCACTCTCCATGCACCTATTGAGAGTAGACGAAGATGAATGCTGAATTACAAAATGTAGCACCAACCTTGTTGCGTTCCCTGGTGAATACACGCCAGACACTCCAGGCGTGGTGTATGACATTTACCAAAACAATGAGCCATATCCGGTAAGCTCCATTTCAAACTCATAACCTTCTCCGCCGTGGGAATTGAATATTGACATTCAATTTTAGATCCCTGGCCCACCGGTCTGGACTCCCGCTTAAGCATATTTAATTCTTTCTTAGGATTGATGAAGGTGTGGCTAGGGCCCAGTAGATGGGCTAGACTGGTTCGTATGAAGTCAGAATGAGTGGATATGGTGAAAGGAGCCGACTCCCGCGATTGTTGTACATATTTTCCTTCCACTATAAGCATCATGTTAATAGCAGCTAAAGCTGTCACTGTGCCCTTTTCGCGGAGAACGAGGAAACTTGCAAAATGAATCCATCGGTCAGTCAACTCAACCCATTCACAGCCTTCTTTTGTGGATGGAGATCACTGTCAGATGGGGTATCAGGTCGCTAAAGACATCCAACATGGCAGCAGCAAGTTGATGCCCAGCCGAAGTGGTGTCCCTAATAGTACTGGCAGGACAGTAGGTGACTGAGCCGTGGTTATTCATCCTTCGTCTAAGGTACAGACGTAGAGAAAAATAATGACCCACAACCCAAAACATTCGATTTCCCCGCCTCACTCAAAAAAACGAATGTCTCATAAATGGAATGAGTGTTTGGCCAAAGATTCGTGCGTGTCGCGCCATGTGACGCATTGGTCGCTTACCTTGACGGGTGGGATGGTTGGGTATCAACCGACTTGTCCGTGGCTCAGAGTCGGTCAGCCCCGGGATAATTTGGGTGTTTCGGGCACGCCTGGCTTTTTTTTTTTCCTCCATTTCTTTGGCAGCAGACACGTGGAATCGATTGAAGAAAGCGTACTCTAGTCATCTAAACTGTATCAATCGTCTTGATGATCAGAGGTAGTATAGCATGTTGTAGGCCGGGAGAGCTCAAACCATGTGTAGTACAGGCGATTTGGGACAAAATGTCTCTCGTCCAGAGACGTTGTGAAGGGTTTGTGAGGGACCAAATGGTGGCTGACTCAGCCTAACACATGGACAGCCTTATCTGTGGGCACTAGTTCATTTTAAGCATAGCTTGGATCCGCTTCCGCCAGACCCAGTTGAGAAGTGGCCCAAGAGACTAACTCTATCAGGACTAGTGTAGCTAGGCGTGGTGGTGCCCATCGGCCAGAACTTCAAACTCTCTCCCTCTTGACCCCATGCGTTGCTTGGACTAAAAGGGTTCCCCTCTCACACGACCTGACTGGGCTCTTCTCCCTTTCCCTCGCTCGCTTGCTGTCGTTTCTCTGTTCCTTGACTTTTTTCGCTCGTGCATTCTTATCTAGTTGTGCAATTTCAGCGATAGCTTCTTCGTCCCTCGCTTTGTCTCTTGTTGGGTTTATCTCCCTTATCAGTGCAGACGTCAGTCATTGTCGAAAAGTATCAACTCATCCTTCCCACATCCCGATCCAGTCATTGGCATTGTGCTACTTAGCTGACCACTTTGTCTGAAGTACGCTTCTACAACTAATGTTATATGATCTCCAAAAGAGTCTTTTGACTAAAGATTATTATGTGAGAGATA